>JAPZDY010000001.1:27901111-27920621 GCA_029783645.1 Ctenochaetus hawaiiensis | reverse complement strand
GATCTTATGTGTGTGTTTGTGTGTGTGTGTGTGTGTGTGTGTGTGTGTGTGTGTGTGTGTGTGAACGTATTCTCAGTGGCTTATAAGTGCAAATAACATTTGTTTTTGTTTCAGAATCATTTTTGATTTGTCATCACAAGACATGGCCTGTAGATCATACGTGTGATAACGACACCGTATGAGTGTGACTGCATCCCATATCCTCACCTTCTTCCCCTGCTATCTGAAAAATGTGTAGATCATGTGTTTCCATGGCGATCAGAGTCTACTCTCTGTATGAAAACCGGAGGAAGGTTATGGCAGCGGTATCCCTCTGCTGACACTGCCAGGCAATCACCTTTCACACGATCTTAGATCACTCTGATTACTTCCAGAGCTTCTTCAGAGGCCGAACAGGTTCACAGTTGTTTGGGTCTGTTTATGTCTTCGGAGTCGACCCTTTTACAGAGCACCTCTCTGTTTTGGTAAACGGCCCATTGATTCAGTGTGAGCATTACCAAGCCGACAGCTGAAGGGTGGCTCTCACAGCGACTCAATATAGATATATCTGAATGTACAGTATTTGCATAGCAAGCGTTTTCTGCCAAGGAGAAGCCCTTTTTAACAGCGACAAATAAATGCAAAATGCATATTAGATTTCATGTTATTCGAATCTGCATGGTGGGTTTTTAAATAAGTTTGTTTGACTGACCAACTCAAATACAGATATCTCAGTAATGACTTTAAGATGAGGAGCACATTTTCCTGTGCAGTTAAACGATTTTAGTTTAAAACATCATTGAACTGCATTTAAAGTGCATCATTTCTCTATTCCTTCTTAGCATTGTTGAGTCAAGCTCTATTAGCCTCAAAATAGCTCTCTCCTCGAAGCTAGATACCAGAGAGACAAGATTTTAATCTATTATGTCATCATGCAGCACTTAAGGAGCTAAAACACTGGCAATACTACGGTATTTGCATTTAATCTTTGAAGTCTGCATAAAAATGGCAGCAGTCTTTGAAAGAGGGAGACTGGAAAAGTCGTCTTTATTTCTGGCCAGATGCATCTGTATTTTTGTATGCCCTCTATATCCTCAAGGCCGGGAGTGCTCTCTCTCTGCCCTCCCACTCCTGTCATCCTCCGTGTCGTCTGCCTCTCCTGTAGCCTTGAGTAACAGAGCAGTATGTGTCACTAAATGTCTGTAGGCAGCAGCTTTATGTGAGCCACAGAGATGAAAAATGTTATCTCCATTTGAATAGAGATGATTCTTGCTAATTTTATCAGTTTTTTCCACTTAAGTTGAATAAGTCGTAGTGATGTTGGTACGTGAAAAATAATCCTAAGCGAGGAAATGTTGAGTCATGTTATATGAATGTTAAATATACTGTAGTTTCTAGTTTGTACACTAGCTGCAAGGGAGACAGGTCTGTCTAAAGGAATAGTCTGTGCTGCTGTACACACCAACCATGACAGACCGTCAGTTTATATTCCTCCATCTGCGATGACCGGGTGACTCGCCGATGATGATATTGCAAGTAGAGGAGCATATCAGCACTTTTGACTCTCACTCACCCTGAATCTTGCTCCTCACACAGCGACGCTCCGAGAACTTTGACAGCACAGACGAGTTTTCTCACTGTACTTCATAAATTATTCCATGTGTGAAAGCTTCCCAGGCTAACATGTAAAAACACTTCTCTCTCTTCTCTTGTTTCACATGTTTTCTATGCTTTTTTTTTGCTTCATTTCTCTCTGATATGCTACTTTCTCTTTAACTACCTGTTCGCTCTCGGTGTCATTTTACGCCTCTTCAAACCAGTGTCCAAAACTAACATTTTGACTCATGTGCCAAAAGATGGTTGAGCTGTTTCTGTCGACTCTGTGAACTCAAGTGAGCTCATCAAATGTGTTTCTGGCTGTTTTTTCCCAGATATTCAGTTTTAAACTGGTCTAACGTATAGGCCAATGTCACAGCTCAGAGCCGAGCTTCCTTTTATTATCACCACCTTGCTCTTCTATAAAACTGTGGCTCATCCCCAGTAGTTTCTCTACCTAAACTTATCATAAACTTTCCAGCAAGGAAAAGTGTTAGTTCCACTCGGGGATGAAGGGAACGTGTCCGCCTCGTGCTTTAAAACTCTGTATTTGCCACCAACACTTTGATGCTGGAGTTTGAGTGAGTCACTGAAATCAAGTCTCTGTACACAAGTCCCCAAGCAGTCATCCATTTAAAATATGAAGCTCTCACAGCAGAGCGGGTCTGAGCTGGTGTCAATATCCAGCATCAGGATGATCAGTATTCTAAACAGCATGTAGCGCATCATGATTTTTGTCAGGAGAATAAAACTAGGACAAGAATAATAAAAAATACAAATGTTATCTCAAGCTTGATGTGTATTTATTGACCTCTCGTAGTGGAAAGGCTGCTGTGCATCAACTAATCGTTAAAACTTAAGGCAGAATTATATTTCTGGCCTGAGAGGATGAGTTTCTGTTGCTTGAATTTAATTCTGCAAAGTGTCAGTAAAGGTCCATGGAGGTCTGTGCAGGGACGAGCTGTAGGTGTATCTAAGATGGACGAACCAACTCAAATACTTCAACACATTTACATTCACATCACCACTGCGTGTTCGCTTATGTGCAGCCGAGGAAAGCGTAGCCTGTAATCCTCAGTGAATTCCAACAGTGAAGCCAAATTGAATTAAATGGTAAATGGAATGCACTTATATAGTGTTGTTGAACCTTAACGGACAAAGCGCTTTACAATTACCCTGTGATTCACCTATCACACACTTTAACACACGCTAACACACCCACTCACACATTGCTGGCTCAGAGTGGAGCCATGTAGGATCCTGGTCTGTTCATTGTTTCTGTGTCCTGTCTGAAAGGACACTTCGACATGTTGTCAGGAGGAGCTGAGGGTCACACCTCCACCCCAGAGACCAAACCTGATCTGCTGCAGCTCCGGAAGTACAGCCGCCACAGTAATATGTAAGATGAAATGCAATGTTGTGTAAGACTGAAGCCTTAGTAATACAAAAATTCACACTTTATTTCTAAGTTCGATACCAGGCTGCCCCTTGATTGTGGAGGTGTGCTGACCAGCTTAGTCACAGCATGCAAGTCGTTAGATCTTCACAAGTTTATGCAGAAATACAGGAAACAGCCTTCACTTGAAGATTTTGATGTGTCTGTGCACCCCTGACTCAACTCAGTCAACCTCCCCCCTCCTCCTCTTCTCTTTGAAAACCAAACCTGCGTCATTGCCACCAGGGAACAGTGTGCTTTTTGCTGTCCTCAATATACAGTGAGATAATATGCATCAGGTCATTAAAGCTGTTGGCAGACACGCAAAAATATTTAACATTTCTTCATCCTCATCACACCTCTTCTTGATGAGCAATCCCAATTTTCCATTTTGCAGACTGCTTTGACGAGAGGACACCGCAACCATCATCTCGTCTTTCTTTGGCCGCGTTTCAGCTGTTACACTGCTGCCAGTTCCTCCTGTTCATCATCATGACTATCCTCGCTGCCCGTTTGTCATCATTACTCTGATACATCTCCTTCAGAAACTAGGCTTTGTGCCGCGCACTCAGCTGAAACTCACTAAAGTCTGTAATTGTTGACCATAGTAAAATAGTGAAGTAGTCGAACTTTAAGTACAAGAACAAAATATTCAGATGCCACGTTTTCAAAAATATCATGCTTTTATATTATGTAGACACAAGTTTTGGCTCTTTTAGATAACCAAGACATTTATATTTTTATCACTTAGAAGAAGCTTACACTCAGCTATGGCAAAATCTTCTGGCTTGACAAGTGATCACGGCTCTTTCCTCCCATACACTCCTCTTCCATGTTCTAACACACTGACTCTGCAGATTCTGTGCAGTCTGCAGACACATAATCAGCTGGGGAAGATTTTTTCCAATAACCTCCTGACTGTCTGAGTCTCTGACCCTTAGGCCATTGGCCAGCCGGGCTTCGCTCTGCGCCTCCTGTGCCACTTGATCTGCAGCCGGGCTCACCACCGGCACAGCTGCCAGCGTCACTCTGCTCTTCCTCCCTCCCTCTCTCACACCCTCCCACTCTCACTCGCTTGCTCACTGATGCATACTCTCATACATGCATACAGTCACAGGGCCCACAGAGATGAGGGTTAACCAGGTATTTCTGTGTGTTAACCTAAAAATCATTAGTCAGGATTTAGTGGGTGTTCAGTCTTCAGTTTTGATCAATAATGAGGCTGAAAATGACTTAAAATGAAGCCAGCGTTCAAGTAAAAAAATGCAGTTCCTCAAATAGCCACTTGAGGCTTGCTCCAAATGCAAGTCAGTCCCAAAAACCCCAAAACTTAAAGCCCAACTTTGCAGTAGAAATAAACATTTTACAGCCTGGTACAAAAAAAAACATGCAGTTGAAAAATGTTAAAACTTAAAGTAATGCAGAGTAACTCAGAGTGACACCTGCTGCCAGCTGTCTGCTAACCGTCACAAAGTCACTGGTAGCAAATATCTTCTCCAGCTCCTCCCTCTGGTCTAAATATGGTCACTTCTTCCTTCAAAAAACAAAGCTGTCAATGGTCATGATGCCAAAGTCAAGGCTTTGAAACAGTATTCCTCAAACCAAACACCATGGTGGCTCTGTCCATTTCTCATCATACAGTCTATGATTCACATATTTGTTATGTGCAAAGGCTGAGTGATATGGTTGAACTCATTCTCTCAATTTGTTCCTCTTCAACACACAGTATGTCACAATATTAATCATGATATGGAAAAGTATTCAAAATTAGTTTGAGAGCTTTTCTTGAAAATTGACTTGAAATTATTGAGTTCTTTTTAATGGATAACAGATTACCACTTTGGTCAATCATGAACTGAATTATCATGCAGCCCTGTTGTGAGTGACAATGTTAAGTTTTTAGCATCAGGTGTTCAGAGTAGGACAATGATGCTGTCTGTAGGTCTGCAGTGTGTCATTTTATTATTCTGTTATACACCAAAGACAGAGGTGGTCAGTTGAGTTACTTTCCATCTAGAGGTTATAGTTTATTTTTACAGGTAAATTTTATATTTGTAAATCAGGTGTCAGGTTTTCAGTTTTGTTACATAAGTTTACTATCTGTTTACCTAAATTTTACTCTTTGTTTTCGCTGAAGTCTGCAGAAACGGCCCAGTTTCTCCACAATGATCATTAAAGTTTCATCTTATCTTAACACGTCTCTTTGAACCAGCGTGGTGAACTCTGTTAAACATTCACTCAGCTGCTTGAGATGAGACGTGTAAGTGTTGTTCAGGCTCTTCCTCGGTTCTGCTCTGCTCTACAGAGGAAATTAGGTAACATTTGTTTTGATAAAACCACTAAAAGACAGTGATTATTTCAAAATCAGATCAGTGGCACCGCGGTAAATTGCCACTCTCCTTATAACCCCCTGATGCTGGAATGCATGAATCAGAAGGTTGCAACCATAATCCTCTCAATGTGTGACACCGATAAAGGTCTGTTTTGTTTATGTACAGCGATCCCCCTCTTTAGGAGCCATTAGCATTGTTCTGAATGGGCCACAAATGTCTAAGAGGGTATTGATTCTGTGCTAATCTGCTCATTCTGTCGGCTCAGTCTCTCCTTTTTGGGTCTCTGTGTCCAGTAATGATGCAGTGTAAAGTGTTTTAACACCTCAGCCACTGAAAAAGATGGAGAGGGAGACGGTGGGGGCGTAGAAAAGGACACGAGTCTGTCAGCAAGTTGAGTTCTCTAATCCTGTGTTCAGAGCCATGTTGCTATGAAACAAGGGCTGCACTGTGATTAAACTGTCTTCTTTTGTCTCTTAATTGTTGGGGCAATTTGCATGTGCGGTTTTTAAGTCCTCTTATATCTTGGTAGTCAGATTGAGCTTGTGTACATGCAGCGTAGTAGATTAAAGCCGCTTGTGTTTACATGCACATCAAGCTGTTCGTATACAGTTTGACAGTCTCTGACTACAGCGATTCAATAAACGCACATGAATCAGTGCAGTCTGGTGGAGACTGAAATAGGTTTTTGGGCATCTGTTGGTTTCTAATGTTACTGCCTCATGCACCGGTTACAATTTTAGACTGCAACAGATGTTTTCTGGCAGCTGATTTACTGCATAGCTACAACAGGTGAACGTGGACTGTCACAAATATGGGCACTGTAACTTGACGACTTAGAGGTTAGTGGGTCAGCACTCACCACTGCATATTGTGTGTCTGTTTGTGTGTGTGAAAGTTTTATTTATTTATTCATTTTTTGTGAATTCTATGTCTTAAATTATATTTTTATGGTATGTACCAATAGCAGTATCACCAACCACCAGCCCCCCTGCGCTGTTGCATTAACTGCTTGACCATAATAAACTGAATGAGGTGTGATGTATGATGTATCTCTGTTAATGACGCATGAAGCTTAAACTGTACTTGCGTTGCCGCATGTGACCTCATATCAAAAAGAGAAGATTTAGCATTATTATTATTAATCTGTAGACACCTGAAGTAATGCAATATTAAGTATCAGCAGTTCTCCAGTGCTGAGATTGTGGAGAGACACCTGTTTTTGGACTAAAAGTTCATGGTGGTTTTAGGACCCTTATTAACAATTAATATTGTCTTTCATTTGACTGAGAGTCATCGTTAGGTAGTAGCAAAGTCTGTGTGTGTTGTCAAGACAAAACTTTGATTTTGGAGGCTTCATGTGTTACATCTGCACATGTAAGGGTGATGAATGTACATTTTTGCGTGAAACCTCATTCAGGGGTTATAATAAACTCTAAAACTAAACTTATAATAAATAATCTGATGGATTCTTTGATTCGCAGGTCGTTGTGCGACGTGAGGACACGCGCAGAAAAAAATCTCATTGTGTTACTGACCATCATCCAGAAACCTGCGTGATGAATTTATATTTAATTTCTGCGCTTTGAATGTAAAAAATGTGTTTCCCTCTTTAGAGAGGGTGCAGATGATAATTACTCAGAGCACTTATCAAAGATTGCTTTGTACTGTAGAGTTCTGAGTGGGCTCTCGAACATGCATATGAATCTGACTGTTTTTATGAAGTGGATCAGCCCAATAAAAAGTGATAAATATGCCAACTGTAATTAAACTTGTCAGTGTGGGCATGGTGAAAAACACGGGCAGGGTGTTAGAGATTTACTCTGATATGAATGGAGCTGCAATAGGCGATTGTCCTCTGCTAGATCAATAGGACTATTCATCATGTGAATGCAGCTGGTGGAGCACCTTCACTAATGTTTCTTGGCCGAACGAGAGGTTTTAAAAGCTAGCAGCAGGCATCTATCTGAGCGAATGTGATTATCAGATGGACCTGAGAATTATGCCGGAAGTCTGTATTAATCTTCAGAACGATGAGATAAGATAAGTTATGATAAGCTGCTCTGTCCTAACAGGTGATCATCAACAGCACCATCACACCCAACATGACGTTCACCAAGACATCGCAGAAGTTTGGTCAGTGGGCGGACAGCAGGGCCAACACTGTGTTCGGACTGGGCTTCTCTTCAGAGCAGCAATTGGCCAAGGTGAGAGGAAACATCCCTACATCATCATATGTTGTCACAAAAAACATCTGTATGACTTAGAGACAATTGATTTGTATTTGTCCTAAAACCTATCTCTTTATTTATAACATTATATAACATTAAATGGTGAAATAAAGCAATAAGAAAACAATCTAAGTGTGTATTTGATTCTTGAACTCTCAACATCAGTGGATAATTGGTTCCATGTTCTTCCAAAGCCTTCTTATTTTGTCAACACTGAGCCACACTTCTTATGACATCTCCCATCGTATTGCCACTAAGTGTCTCTGCTCTTTCATCGTCTCTCTCATATTTTCAGTTTGCTGAGAAGTTCCAGGAGGTAAAAGAAGCAGCCAAGCTAGCGAGGGACAAATCTCAAGAGAAGGTGGAGACGTTGAGTAATCACTCCCAGGTAAATTATATCACTGTGCTGTCTGAAATTCTCATTCAGTACAACACCTCAGCCGTCTAACTGTCTCCCCTGCAGTCGCTGTCGCCCCCCGAAGACAAAAGTAGCAGCGCTGTGGAGAAAATTAGACATTTCAACATTTCAGTTTAACCCACTTTGCTTCACAAACACTAAAGGGTTCAAATCCTGTGTGAATAAATGGCTTCTGGCACTGTCAAGTATTCAAATAGTGAAGTTCAAATATTTATATGAACACAAGTCTTTGAAGTTTGTGCTGAAAATTTCAGAAATCATTCATGTAACACTGAGAATCATCATCACTGAGAGGTCAAAGGTCATCTAAGCTACTTCCTTCTATCAGGCACAACAGAAGTTAAGAGTTTAAGAAAGTAATAAAACAGTAAAAGTTTCTTAATTCTACACAAAGGATGTCACACTGGTCATTTGGTTAGCAAGTAAACCGCGTTGATGTGAGGTAGACCAGTGAGCGGCTGCCAGGCCTGTTCTCCGCCTGCACTGACTCCAGATGGCAGGAATCAGACCCACGAAGCTGCTGGGCCATATGACATGATGAGTCCTGGCAACAGTTTTACCTCACCCTTCTTCTGTCATAGCTGACGAGTCCGCCGTGTTTACAGTGTTTCACCATTACGAGCCCAGGGCCTTTTCTTTCACAGTCACAGAGTGAGATTTATGAGACACTTTTACAGATTTTAACCCATCAGACCTTCAGAAAGCTGTCAAAAGATGCCCTGAAACATAAACTAGTCTCCCTCTGTCTCCCACCAGGAGTCTGGACGCGAGACGCCCTCGACCAACCAGGCGTCCAGCATCAATGGGACAGACGATGAGAAAATCTCCCATGTCGGTCCTGATGCTGCTGTGCTGAAGAGCGAGAACGAACGTCTCAAGAGTGCAGTGGAGCAGAGGTGAGGCTTCATTTCATAGAACAGCAGATTGCAGCTCATATTCTCTTATTGCATTACCCTTTAATGATAAAATCTACTTATAATACCTAATCTCATATCTGCGTGTGATCAGCCTTCCTTTTGATGCATCTGTTTTTTATAACAATTACAGTCAAGCAACAGTTTAACTTCACTCTCATCTACTTCAGATGTAAAAATACAATTTCTTATTTCCCTTTTCTCCTTTTTTTTCTAAAATTGTCCCATCATGACCAAAAAATTAAAATGATCTCAAATTAGTCTGCAGCTGGGAATGTATTGAGTTGTTTTGCAGTAGCAACAAAAAAAACACACCACAGGTGTCTGGAATCTAGTTATTTGAATATAAACCGAGCAGTGTGGATACTGTTTGAGGAGTCATTTACAAACACTGTTATTATAAGCACTCACTCTGTGTGACTATTTCTCAGTCACACTGCTCAGTCAGCAGAGGATACTCATAAAACCTGGTTATTTGCTACTTTTCACGCTGAGGCCATCACAATCATTCAAGAACTTTCAAATAAAAAGATGGTGATGTAAATGTTCCTGCCCAACACGTGAACAATATGGCACTTCACATGCATGTAATCATTTTACTGAACCATCCAGATGGTGTTCAGATGCAGCAAAACTCACAGCTCCTGACTGCTTTTACACAGTTTCCCCTTTTGTGCTCTGCTCGCCTTTGCATCAAACTGTGCTTAAAAAAAAAAAATCCCTCCTCTTATTTTTATTGCTGCTGGGATGATGTCACACCTCCAAGGGGTTTGAAATCATCCGATCTAATCTAAACAGTGACGCTGCTCCACTCCACCGTTCGGTTATCTGGCCTTTATAATCCAGATGCTGAGCGTATAAATCAGTAATTGCATGAAACACCAGATGTGGTTCCAGATGGGATTAAAATGACCCGAGGGCCATGAGAGTCAACTAAAACTACAGTGAGGACATTTAGCCAGAACTGGTTCAACAACAAACAACAGCAACATCACCGACATATTTAATCCAGATGGGACAAAAGGCCCCGAGGTAAAGAAAAGACCAATTAGCAGACCTTACCTGGCTGTACTTAAGACTAATGAACATCTGGATGAGAAGTGTGAGTCAGGCTTTACTTCATAGGTCCAGCTATTTCTTAGAAAAAGGAACTAATATACAATTATACCCTTTTAAGGTGGTAACTCTACCTATAGAATATATACTTGGGTTTACATTAAGGAGTTCAATAGGAGAAAGTCTGAACTAATTTCAAGCAACTGTCTTGTTTTTAGAAATTATATTAAATTTAAATAAACCTTCATAACTGTGAGTTTAAAACGGATCCTAAACATAACATTGGGAAAGAAAAGTCATGTTTAATTGTACAAGGTTAATTAAACTTCTCATGGTTGCGGTTGTGGGACACAGTTCGCTCCATTGTTCGCTGTCGTCTTTGGCCCCTTTTCATGCCTTCACAACGCTTTGGGAATTAGTTTTGTGGAAGTGTGTCACAGCAGTGAAGCAGCCGAGGACTGCACAGAATGCTGCGTTACAAGTCTGTCCATATTTGATGGAGAGCAGCACACACTTTAACCCAGCCATGCATAAGGGAGGAGCAGCAATGCATACTAAATATACTCGCAACCTCTCCAACCTTATTGATAACACAGTAACACACACACACTCTGTGGCATGAGGAGATAACAAACTGTATGGCAGTGCGAATGAGGGCAGCAGCTCTTTAGACCTTTGAGACTTTTCCCTCTCGTTTCCTTTTTTTATGGTCTAAACATCTCATGACAGTGAGATGTACATAACAGCTAATTAAATAGTAAAGACTGGAAGGATTTTGAAGCATTTCTGTGTCATGTCAGTGGGCACAAACCTTCAGGCATTTCAGCAGTAACCTGTCTGAATTTTTCTCCCAATTAATAACTCTTAAACTCTCCTCCTCTCCTCTTTACACTCTCCGTTTCTTTCTCTCTTTCTGTTTCTTTCTTTCCCTCTCTCCTGTCTGACAGCAACACCAACGCCAAGAAGTGGGAAACAGAGCTACAGACTTTAAGAGAAAATAATGCCAGGCTGGTGGACGCACTGCAGGAGTCGTCAGCTAATGTAGAGAGCTGGAAGAAACAACTCAGTGCCTGCAAGGAAGAGAGCGACACACTCAGGGAAAAGGTAATGCAATCATGCACTCTTGCAGGAAAGTTAAACAATGTACAAAAACCCATCAATCCTGCAGGCAGAAAAAGGGGGACCGGTTACGAACACGGTCGTCTCTTCTATAAAAGGAATGAAACTGCACCACAAACTGTCACCAAATGAGCAGATTCCCTGTTTGGTTAATCTGTTACTTAAAATCAGAGCAGAGGGTTTGTCTTCACTGAGCGAGCAAAGTACTGTACGTTTTATTAGCTTCTGTGCTCCCTGCACCAGAGTCCACTATAAATAGAACCATTTTAGTTTCATAATCAATTTGAGCCGTTGCTGCAGCTGGGCTGGTGTGGCAACAATACATCTGATAACATGCAGCAAGTTTATTTCTAATCTTCAGTTTTGGTTTTTCGAGATGACACCACTTAGAATTAACAGCATATTCCACATGTACAGGTAACAGATGTGTGACGGTAAATCTGTTGAGTGCTTTGCACAATAAACAAAAGACTTTTGCATGAGAAAAACATCTTATCCTTTTTCTGTTTTACATGTAGATTGCAGAACTAGAAGCTCAGTGTAACGAAGCCAATCAGGAGAAGCAGAAAAACGCCCAGCTGAGCGTACGAGTGCAGGAGCTGGAGACTGAGCTGCAAGACAAAGAGCAGGTGAGACGTCGGCATTAGTATTTGTCAGGAAACAGCAGGGCCGGTGTTGAAATCACAGTCGTCTGTTGGAGAATGTGAATCCTCGCTTTATTGGTAATAGAGGTGATACTTTTCTTTGAAAGTTTACAGTCCCTGTATCCTATGAGCATCAAAAAAATCACATTTTCAGACATACATTCAGCCATTTATCTTCTGAAAGTACAGATCTACTGTCTCCTCCATATTTCAGTGTGTCTTTACAGCACACCAGCTCTCTGCCTTTTGTTCCAGTGCAGCGTCATTCCTCTCCTCTCTGTAGGAAACGACAGGTTTTGTTGTGGGATCTTTGGTCTTCCATGGAACAATCTTTTTTATTTTCTCCTTTTTCGCTACACCCAGACCTTTGTGCTGCCCATTGTTTGTTTGTTTCTCATCTCAACTTTCCTGTTTTCACACTGTCTCTGCTGCATATGTTTTCCAGTAATTTACTTGGTATCTGTCATGTTTTGCTACGTTGAACTTCACAGCGAAAACATTGAGACCAAGGGAATGTAAATTTATTCACTGACTTTGTCTCTACTCAGAGCAGCAGGGAAATTTGGCACAAATACTATTAGCAGCATCGCCTTATGTCTACTGCATCAGTCATCCATAATCCAAACGAGCTGCCTGTCAGCTCTGCGCAGCCTAATGGTGCTGTTATTTATAATGAGGATGAGCCCTGCGCGGCCACACAGTCTTTTGACCTTTGCTCGTTGCTGGTTAAACGCTGTTTCTGTCTGCAGACAAATGATTAGGACTGGCTTCTAGCAATCTGAACGTCTCACTGCCTTTTCCTACAACGACCGGGTTTCCCCGTCTACGTCATGAAAGGGGAAACACGATCGGCCATGTGTGAAGCAGGAAAAAAAATGAACATAAACAAATGCAGTTCCTATAAGAGGGATGAAAAGTCAGATTATATGTGTCTGTTTCAACAGCAAAATATATTTCCAGACATTTTTTTCTGTAGTGGATATTTGGCCAAGTTCCTGAGGATCCAACTTTGATTCCAGAAAAGTTTGGATTCTGTGAGAAAATTTGCTAATTTGTTTTGACACATACAGACAACACATTTAATATTTTCCCTCGCCATCTTCAGTGTTTTTCGAAATTATATGTTCTTTCTAAATGTAATGCAAGCAACAGATTTCAAATGAGCTGGGACAGGATCATTCTGCAGATGAGCAGGTTCATGATAAGGTAAGAGGTGACAGTATAACGACAGCGAATCCTCGAAAGCCTCAGTCATTTTCAGGTAAAGATGGGCTGAGGTTCACCACTCTGTGAAACACATGACATTATAAAGGAGTTAACTACATCTGCTCAGGAACGATTTGTTCATTTTGACTAGAAGCTCTGATATTTGTATTACTTCCTTAGTTTGATCAAGAAATCAGAAGTCAAAGATATTTAATTTCCGGCACTTTAAGACGGAGACGAGCGGTTTGCCCACACATCACAGGAAACAGGGTAGCAAACACTTGATAAAATTATCAAAACAATTAATAAATCCTCCTCAAATATGTCATGAAATAATTTTCTGCTGATTGTCATTTAGCTTGGATTGAACGGTGCACTCACAGCGTTGCGAAACGATGACACTTATAGCTGTGCTGGGTAGAGACCCTTTTAAATTCCCCCGAGGTAAACTGTGTGTGTGTGTATGGCATATTTGAATTTAGCACCTGGCAGCCCGAGTATTAATAGAACATATTAATCTTTCCTTCGAGAGCGGTATATCTTACACAACAACAGGAAGGAGACAAGTTCAAAGAGCTGGAGCTGATTTTTTTTTTTTTTAAAAAGATTCTAAGCAAAGATACATGTTGTCTGGAAGCTTCAGCGTTTCTTCTGCCCCTGTGCATCATCCATGATGCTCTTCACACTGACCGAAGGAGCCTGCAGAAGGAAGCCTCGTTGTTTGCAGACCACTGATGCAGCAGGATGATTCACCCCCCACTGTAGAAATGCACACGCTCAACTCCGCCAATTAAAAAAAACAAAAAAAAAAAACGTGCCCATGAATTATTAAGCAACCTCGGTGGTGTTGACCTCAGCTGTGAGCTGTGAGAACAAAGCTGCTGCAGGTGACCACGAAGACCTGGACAATTATTACCTGGCATGGAAGCACTGGGGTGAAAACGGATGCTTGAAATTGTTTGTGTGGATGTGAAAGTGTGTGTGGATGTGAAAGTGTGTGTGTGTGGGTTTAAAGCAGCAGAGGAATTGAAATTTTTAAAGCAATAATAGATATTTACATAAAGAGAAGACAAACCGTATTCATTTAAGTCAGAGGTTTTTCTGTCTTTCACCTGTTACCTTGCTTTCCATTTTCTTCTTACCTGCATTGTGCTGTTGCCATCTTTTGTTTATAGTTCAAGTGTTTATAGGAGAACACTGAAGGTCACAGCCGGGAACTTCAATACCTTCTCCTGACACCTGAATTATGTCTGTAGCACCATTGTAAATCTGTCATTTACCAAGAACCGGCATCAAGTGAATGATTCATATTCTGCTTTACCTACTGTTTGATTAGGTAGTTCCTGATTTATGTAGTTTTTTTTTTTCAAATGTAAATCCACCTTATGTCTCATTTGTCTAATTTGTTTATGTAATCCAGGAAGTCACTGCTCCTGGGCAAGAAATAATTCCTTGTAAAACCACAGCATATCCGTTTTTACACTTAAGCTTTTGTACAGATTAAAGCCCCTAATTAACATGTAATATAACCTCTTTCAGAGGTGTTTGTAAGCACCACAGGTTTGTTACCCTGTGGTGCTTATCTGGTGTCTGATTTTTATTTTTTCTAATTTTTTTTCCTCCAGGAGCTGGAGAACCTGAGGAAGCAGGCAGAGATAATCCCTCAGCTCATGGCAGAGTGTGAGAGCATCACCACAAAACTGCAGGTACGTTTAAAGCGCCCAGAAACCCCGTAAACAAACATTTCTCTCAGTTGTGATTTACAGCAGAGTATAAAAAGCCCATCAGAGATTTTTTTTCCGAGCAGACCTTGAGCTCGCTACACACACGTGAGAACATGATGTTTGTCACAGCGAGGTAACACACACACACACACAGGCTGTGAGGCTTGAGTGCAGCTTTTCAGACAGACGTAAAGAAAGAGAGTTCCTATTCACCGCTCTGCCTGAGGGCCGGTGACACAACGATCCTGTCACGTGTCTCACTAACGCACATCGTGGACACTGTATCTATTAATAAAGGTCTGTCCTCGGTACAACACTGAGTGAATTATTGCCTCTTTGAAAAGGTTTCCTCTTCCTCATCTGAGGAACGCAGATAATACATCTCTGTCACGGCTTATTAGTTTCGTAGCAGTGCAGATTTGATCACTTTTGCTGACTTAAAAAAGAAGAAGAAACAGCAGAAGTTGAGAGTTTTACTGATGAATCTTATAGCATCTCTGTAGGTGTGTGTTTATGTTAAGGACACAGTATGTAATTTCAGCTTCTGGGCGTCTCTCAATCAAAACAATGGGAACAAAACATGCAGTTTGACGAAAGCGTGAAGTAGTGTGGGATCATGGGAGTTGTCTTCATTGTTCAGCAACCGATACAGCCAATGAGAATCTGATGAGGCTGTGAAATGTTTACAGACAAAGAAGTTTTATTCATTTTAAGTTAAAACACGTTTGCCGACTCTCCTCCTCACCCTCTGACGAATCATCTGGTGTCACCCTGGGAGTTGGCGACATTTAACAAAATAAAACGCAGTTTTCTTGAATAAAATAACATATTTTGCAAAGTTTAACTTTTAGGAAACTTTGGGATGATGTTAATCAACAAAATATTGAACAGTTTTAGTCATTTTTAGACATTTTCTTTCCACATATTGTGCATTAATGTTGGGTGTAAGAATTTCCTGGCGCCAAAAAAAACAATACAGATTCGCGCCCGTCACCTTCCCTCATTCATACACCTTGTTCTTCAGGGCTGACTTCATATTATCAGCATTATTAGTAATACTCAGACTCTCTGTTAAACCAGAAGTGCCAGGCTCGGTGAACGACTGTATTGCCAAGTCTGACATGAACTGCATTGATAGTGACGCTCATCTCGCCTTGTTCGGATTGACTCAGAGCAGCATTTTATCTTCCAAGCTGTCATGCATGTGCTGCCTTTCAAGCCAAGCGGGGAGGAGAATAAAACCAACAGTGGCATGCCTGAAGCCCTTGTGCTTCAAAAAGCTGAGCTGCCTGTTTCTGCAACAGCCAGCTGAATGAATGTCAGTGACAACAGAACTGACTGAAGCAGTTTATCTAAGCAGCCATCCAAACTGAGGAGAAGTATAGACAATGGGATTTCTGGAATACCTCAGTTTATCCACGAGGCCATAAAACTGAAAACTCAGCCGCTTTCTATTCAATCAGAAGTATTTTGAGTAAAGTTAAACTGTTGAAAAAAAAAACAGCTTCCCATTTTCCCCTGATATTAATGTCTTTAAAAAAATTAATCCTCTTATTCTGCCTCTGTGTTTGTGGTCATGACTCCCTTCTATTTAAAGTCGACACCCCACGTGGAGATCAGGTTTCATGTGTCAGCTGGAAGATACAGTCATGCAGGCGCAACACCCATTTAGCACTCCTATTTTAAACACCCTCCCTTCAGTGGTATCTGCGGCATTAATGTGTCACTCGTGTCGCCTGCTTGTCTCAAAGACTTGCTTCACCCTCCCTTCCTCCCTCAAAAATATACGTTTCAACTCAATCTAAGTGTGTTTTTTTTTTTTCTTAAAGCATTTTGGCATGTAAAATCTGAACTGCTTTTAACTTTATTTTTTGACAGTAGCTGTAAGAAGCTCTGGTTTAGGGACAGAAGAACATGTCTTTTGTGCTACATAACCTGCTCTGACGTTCCTCTAAAGTATTTGTTTTCATTGTGTTCACCTATTGCTATTATATAACTTTTATTTGTTTGTTTTTTTTCTGTCCACAGGCTGCGGAGAGCAAGAACGTCGAACTGGAGGGCAGGATAGGGGGTCTTCAGGGGGACATAGACGACAGTCGACAAAAGCAGGGCAACATGAAGGGCGAGCTGAAGAAGTTCATGGATATTCTGGATGGAAAGATAGACGAGCTGCATGAGTTCAGGCAGGGGCTCTCCAAGCTGGGCGCTGATAACTGAGAAAAGTGGCACTGAGTTGGAAAAGGGTCAGAGGTCAGGTACGAAGGATTCACTACAGTAAGTCTTCAGGGCAGAAACTATGTGGCACCCACTCCCCCCGAAGGTGATGTCCACTCAGAAACTATCAGCTTTGGCTTCTAATAAACACTACCATGTGAGAAAGAGATTTCTTTTTTCTTTTTTTTTTTTTTTTTTTTTGTGGGGTGGGGGTGGGGGTTAAGGTTTATCCTTCCGGAGCTCTTTCACAAGAAAAAGCCTGCCCTGCTGTGTGACCGACCCAGATCATGTGACCAGGCAGATGAAGAAGCGTTGACAGAAGATTCTCTTAATATACACATATAATAAGACACACACACACACAAAACAATCTTGTGAAAGGTGATATCTTGTGAAACTCCTTGCAGATCCTTACAGAGGGGAAGGAGTAATTAGGACAAAACGGATGTAGAGGAGTGAAAAAAAGAACAAAAATGGAGGAGAAAACACAAATCATGCCCCCTTTTTTCATCTTTTTATCCAATGCAGTTCTGTCGTTCCCCTTCCTTGCAGCTATGAGGCAGCAGTGATTGTCCCCCCATCGGTCCCAGGGTCCCTGCGGTGGAGGCCCACCCTACAGCCATGCCCCTAGACACAGAGTCTGATGAAGAGCACAAGGCCACGAAGGCTTACCCTGAAAACCCAGGGGAAACACACACACTCACACACACAAACGCAAAAGAGGGAGGCAGCCAGGCACAAATACATGCACAAAGGCAGGCAGGCAAATGCACAATCAGCCACACATGTACAGTGCACATATGAACACGCAACCAGAAAAACACAAACGCAGGTGGATGCATTCATTCACTGGCACTCACACACACATACACACACACACACAGACTGGCACAGTATCAAAAACACAGTAAACCATGGACCCACACAAACACGGACCCGCTGGTACTCCCTGGCACAGTAACTCGCTACCACATCAAACATGTGAGTGTACTCTCAGAAAGAAACCCTGTACCAAATCGATATTTTCACTTTCTCGTTCATATTTAATCTTTATTTACCCATATGTCACAATGGGACTGACATCTCTTTTACACTGGCCAAGGAGACATTACAGTGAAAACTGGCTTGAATGAAAACAATATAGCAAGTTCATACATGAGTTAAAAAACAAGAAAAAATCTTTTTCATGCTCTCTATTTCAGCACTATTCTTAGTTTAACAATGTGTGCTGAAAGAGGGTTTAGTTTTCAAAAAGTTATTGCTATTTATAATAACGATAACATGTAATTATCATAATTGCAGAAACCCAGCAGCTGCACTTTTAAAGCTTAATTTATTAAAAATTGAGGTATCCCACAGTGTTTTCATCCCTGACATGATGTGTAATCGGATATATATATTTTATGAAAAACTGCGTTTAAATGTGGTCCTGTGAATAATCTGGACCAAAAGAAACATTATTATAATTGTTGACAGAATTTCCAATCTAAAGCACATGCCTCAGATTGGTGCCCAAGGCCAAGATATATCCTCAAAATGTGTCTACCTCAGTGGGACCAATTTTTGAATTTTTCCAACAAACCTGAACCAGCACAGACAAATAAGGAGTCATCTGCTATTGACATAAAGAGCTTAATCCTGCCTACCACTAACTAGCTCTTCTAAGACTAAACCTCTCACCTCTAAGTTGGCTAACTAGCCATCACTCCTGCCTGTTGGCTACACACCTGCCCCAACAGCACCTAGAGGCAGAGGTTGGCCTCAAGAGGACTCACACACATGCATAAACCTGAGCATGCGCATGCACAACACACACTCACGAGCAGCTCCTGCACAAACTCACACATGCTCTCAAACTGCGCACACTCATAGACACATACACACCCAGTTTATGTGTCATTCACCGACTGTCCTTTTGTCAGAGCCGTGGCAATTATGGCTAACAAATACACACCGGGTGCTGAAGAAACACCCGGTGCGCTAAAGTAAATTAGCAATATTAGGAATGTGCACTCATCATTTGCAGTCAATTTCCTGTCGCTAATGAGATTAGAAACAATGCTGTCAGTCAAGAAACAGTGGCAAACCATTTCCATTTTGTTATTTTCTTTTCTCCCGTAATCAAGCCATTGGTTTAATAATCATGAAAATAGCAGGATATGGCAGCACTGTTTAATTACATTTTGAATATCATGGAGTTTTTAGTCACTTGGAAATGTCATTTCACATGATATTGGATTAATATTAACAGTAAATGAGGTACATAATATGAAATTATAATTTCCTTGTGGATATGACAAGGGAATAGGGTAATAACCACAGCACAAACAAACAATTTTAATTGTTAGAATGAGGGTTACACAAGATAACAAATAGTAATGGAAATTGCCTCGTGATTTTAGTGTTATTTTTAGATGAATGTATAATCTGTTGCAGGAGTTGTTTGTGTCCCAGAAGTGGTTTACAAGTACAGTAAATTTCACCACCCCTCCTTTGCTCCTCATCTTTCCCTTGTCTGTTTCTTTTCTTTTCATCACCTTCTCCTGTAAATTTTCTCTCCCTCTGCCTCTCGCATCTTCTCCTCCTCCCATCTACCTGCACCCCCCCCCCCCCCCCGGGGGGGGGGGGGGGGGGGGGGTGGGGG
>JAPZDY010000001.1:27868567-27898418 GCA_029783645.1 Ctenochaetus hawaiiensis | reverse complement strand
AAAAAAAAGCCCATCATGATAAATCCTGAGCCCAATGTAAAGTT
The DNA here is from genome assembly GCA_029783645.1 of Ctenochaetus hawaiiensis. NCBI lineage: Eukaryota > Metazoa > Chordata > Actinopteri > Acanthuriformes > Acanthuridae > Ctenochaetus > Ctenochaetus hawaiiensis. The sequence continues at coordinate 27,898,374 of JAPZDY010000001.1, read as the reverse complement.
AAATTGCTTCTTTGTTTGTCTGGCAGTGCAGAAAAATTCAAGTATATTTAATTTTCAAAAGACATAAATGTAGGAAAACAGCAAATGACCACAACTGAAAAGCAGGATGAATGTTTTGCATTTCTGCTTGATAAAATAACTAATCGACTAATGATTTTTGTGTCATTCAAATTCAGATTAGCACTTTTTACAACTATGTTACATTTTATGGACAAAACAATTTATTAATAAAAACACCTATACTAATTATATCATAATATCTCGTTTTTAGGCAAAACAAATTAAGTAACTTCAGGCTCTGGATGTCACATAAAGACTTTATAGCTTCACTAGTGACATGACTCTTTTCTCCAGACCTCAATATCTCAACAACTGTTGGATCAATTTCCACCAAAAGACAAATCCTAAAGACCTTTCCTCTATTAAATTAAAAAAGACCACAATTTTGCAAAACTTTATATACTTGGCAAGCTGACATGCTAAACAATGATGGTAAAAAAAAAGAAAAAAATGTTTAGCATTAGTTTGCCTTTATTGGACCTTGTGTCTCCTTAAACTCTTGTTTGAACAAAACAAAGGAAAAATCTTGTCCGTTGCTGCTGGACTTTTTAGACACTAAATTCTAATTAAATTGAATGAAAAAATACACTATAACTTATATCAGTTATCAATCACGCATGGATCAATAACAGCAGCAGTGATGCAGCAGAAGCATCCTCTCTCTCTCTCTCTCTCTCTCTCTGTCCCCCTTCGCTGTCTCTTTACAGTAACTCTCTCAGCGTGGCTCATTGTGTGAGTGGTGACGAGTGGGCGAGATGGTGAAACATCATTAAGAGACTATGCTGCTCTGTACATGTGTCAAAGAGAGAGAGAGAGAAAGAGAGCACTGCAGGCCACTGCCACTGAGACTTCCTGTTTCCATAGTAACAGGCTGCGGAATTTCATGATGACGTTCGATTGGCGGGTTCGTCTAAATGCCCGTCTTGTGTGTCTTCCCCAAGGTGCATGACCTGTCTCCTACTTGAACCATATGGATGATACAAATACATCATGCAGATACAAATGCAGAGTGATGGAAGCCCAGCGAACAAAATGATGTTCAATAGCGGCCATAACTACCTCTGTCTGCGAGCGGCTGCTCTTTAAGTCCACAGAGCTGAATAAACCCAATCACAGATATGTGAGAGCCATGGCTGCCAGGATGGATATTACAATATTACCCATCACCATGTGGACTCTAAATCCGCCAAAGCACACTCACCGGGGTTCATCCGCAGAGGCTGATAAGAGCCTCTTTAGACGGCGTGACTCATTTAAAGAAGAGGAGTTTCATTGCAGCACAGGTACGGCTAACCTGTGGAGATCAGGGAACAGCGTGAGCAATCCACGAGTTCGCTGAGGAAGAAAAGGTCTCACACCCACAGATTTTTGAATGAAAAGACACTGCCAACATCCATGTTTAAGATCCAACATTCATTTATTATAAAATCACAGCAGTACATGTGTGTTTCAGCCTCAGCCATCACCAGCTTGTCTTTAACACACTGGATTAATAACTTAACTCTTCAGCAAACCATTTAATGCTGTTTTACCATCCAGTATTGCTTTATTTTTTGACATTGTAGTGTTGATTTTTCTTGAGGTTCAGGTAAGTTAAGTGCTCTGCGTCAAAGGTCATAAGTTTTAAGTTTGCTCCTTAACATCCTCAATAACAGAAAGCCTCTGTGAGAATTTAACCATTAATAGAGACAGAGCTGTGCACATTACTGAGCAAATGCTTAATTAAAAGGGAGTTTTATTTAATCAAACAAATGAATCAGACACTATTTGTTACCTGATTTGTTATGGCATCATAGAAGAAACAACAGATCATGGTATACATTGCACCAAAATTGAGTAACACATTCAGAAGTTTCCGACACAAAGACAAACAGGGACAGGACAGTGCATCAGTCTAACAAACAATAATGTAGACTTTTAACACAAGGGCTGTAAATAATTAACACTTCTGCAGTTCAGGATATACTGAAACTGTTCATTTGTTTAGTAATAAAATGCAAAAAAAACTACAAAACTCAGCCTGTTTTAGCTCATGTTGGGGCAAAGTTTAAAAAAAAAGCAACTGCTAAGTTTTAAGCTACATTGAAAATAACAGAAGTGAGTTGAGTTTATACTCAGCAAAGAAGGAAAATTATGTTGTGTAGAGTAGCAGTGTCGTCTGCCTGCAGCACAGGCTTCCCCTGCTGTTTGACAGACTCACACAAAGCCTTCAGATGCTGAGTTGGGAGAAATTCAATCATTTACACACCGAACTACAGTACTACTGCTCAGCTTTTCTCCTTAATGAGCCATGAAGCAAAGCGCCTCGTTTGCTCTGTTTGGGATTTCTGCACACCAACTGCTTCAGGGGAGACTAAAGTTGGATTTTAGCAGTTTCGGATGTACTTTAATATCTCTGGGCTGTTTCGAAAAAACAAATGTGATTACTATTTGACAACTTCAACACACAGCAATGTTCAAGTCAGAGGAGGCGTAATCCCAAAGAAGCTTTTCGGCCAAATTTTGGCAGCTACATAAGTTGAAGCTCTGCACAATAAAGGAAGCAGAGCAGTGGTAACGCAAGGGAAACAGCTTCATCAGTATGTTTTTATGTAAGTTTGCTTTGTACGTGTGTGTGTGTGTGTGTGTGTGTGTGTTTGTGTGTGTTCTCAGCTGTCCCAGTCTGTACTCTGTGTCTCGTCGTCTGCTCTTTCCTCCTCATCAGAGTCGGCTGCCACCTTCTTCATCCTCATCATGGCAGCTTTGATGCTGCGCTCCAGCTCATTGTCTCCACTGTCTGGGACTTCTGCACGAGTAGGAACCACCTGCAGCACAAAAAGACTCCATTTTTAATTGGTGGAAGAATCAACAGACCTTTTTTCACAGCAGGCATTTTCATGCGTCTCTTAAATAAAATTACAGCCATTATTAACATTCTGTCTTGTACTTGTGTGGTGCCTTTATGACAAGAGGACTGAGTGCAGTTCTAGTTATGGATGTAGCAGCTTTGGATCTCTGCCTGACAGCTGATTGGCTGAAACATAACAACAGAGTGTGTATCTGTGTGTTTTTATGGTGGTTTTTCATGACAGACATTTTTTTGCCGATGTAGAAAAACCACAGGTATGAATAATAAAGTCATTGATGGCTGCATTGTGCCTGCTCGTCCCAGTCACACTGTCATCACACTGTCTAAACCTGCATAGAACAGAACAAATGTTACCGCTTTCTTTCCTACTATGACAACCAGAAATGTCTGCTGTTTAAAAGGCTTCTCTGATCTCACAGACATACTGTACCAGCAAAGACAAAACTAGTCTGATAATAAATCTTTGAGAAACTGATCTATGAAAAATAATTTTGGCAGGAAATGTTTCTCTAAATTGCCCAAATTGTTGTCAGGTGAGCAAAAATGTCACACACAAATGATCTCCCAGGGGAAACCAAGCTTGAACATGTAAGAAAAATCTATTAGAACAAACTCAGTACATCTAAATGACAAACCAAAACAATCACAATACACACAGGTATTTTAAAAAGGTTAAATAACTTCCCTCAAACAGCTGGTCATGATAATATACAGCATATGTGCAGTATAGGTCACCGTAAATATAATGCAATAAAGAGTATTTACAGCAGGAAAACAGGGAATTTTTTTCTTAAAGTTATCTTAAAATTCACTCCAGTGGCTACATTCATGGAAAAGTCACCCTGAGCAGCTGTTTGGCTTATTGATGCATTTTTAATACCTTTCAACATCAGATTTTGCTACACAGATAGTACATGTTAGTGGCATCAGTTGTTTGTCGTTTTTCAGTTTTTTATTTAGCCTTAAAAGTTCTTGATTTTGAGGCCTATAATATGGAAGTTATCAATAATCTTCATGTCCCTTAAATTAGCTTTTTTTAAGGATTCTGACCCAGACACATAGTCAGCACAACATTTTACAGTGGAAAAATCATGTTCTCTGTGTTCTTGAGTGAAGAAGTTTGTATTTTGAATGATCCACTTTGTCATTTTTCTACTCCAAACCTCAGCTGATTCATAAACTGATATCTGAATAATATCAGTGAAATGTTCTCTGTTCTTGAGGAACATCTCACCTTCTTCAGGGTGACTCCCTGTCTGATGGCAGACATCAGATTGCTCCTCAGGTCTACAACAGGGGGCGCTGTCTTGGGAGCAGGGACCTTTCTGAGCTGAAGTTGTCCCCGCTGCAATGAGGCCAACACTTCATCCATCGTTCCTACAGTGAAAACAACGTTGAAGAAAAGCACACACTTATACAACGATGAAAATATGAATGGAAGAATTCAATGGAAGTGTTTTTAATTTCACTGTTGATGAAGCAACTTAAAGTTTTCACAAAAATCAGACAGTAAAGATACTTTCAGTATCTTTCAGTTATCAGTGGAGCAAAATTTTTTAAAAAATAACAAAAATTAAAATCAGGGTCTTCTTGAACAACCTCTACTCCACAAAAACTCTAGAAAAATGAAGCTGTGTCAGACGTTATTGTCTCCCTGGAGCTGAGAGTGTGCATCAGCAGGACCACAACTGAGGTAAAATGCCTCCTCTGGCCTCATGAGGGAAGCTGGGAATTTAGGACAGAACACCATGTACAGGCAGGCTGCCTCACACTCACACACACACACACACACACACACACACACACACACACACACACACACGCAAACACACACATACGAACGCACAAACACACACACTCACTCCACTTTTCTCTGGAACAAACAAACACTACTTCCCTGCAGTCGGACATATTCACACATCCAACTCCATCTGCATTGTGATTCTTTTACACAAACTGACTTAAAAAATGTTTTCTTAAATCCAATATTTTGATGTCCATTAATTACAGAGACATAAAACACAGAATTAAGTTGTATGTCTTTCACTCTCACCTATGTTTTGTTTGAGCGTGTTCCTGGCTGGAAAAGGAGGGTCCTCTTTTTCACTGAGAGGCATGGGTGTGTCCTCAGACAAAGGCGAAGCTTGGGCAGGTGGAGGAGGTATGGAGGGGGGCAGTGGTGGTGGAGGGGGAGGGGGAGGAGGAGGGGGGCAGGCCGGTGCTGGAGGTGGAGGTGCACAGAAGATCTGCACAGGGATGTCGTTCTGCTGCTGTTTCTTGGGTGCTTTTTTGCGTCTGGGTGCGGGACGGATGTACGGGGGTCCGTCAGAGGCGGCTGAGGGGCCGAGGCTGATGATGGACAGCGGCTGGGACGGACAGGGAGCTTCTGGAGGAGACATCCTGGACTGAGGAGTCTTCAGGATGTACTGACCCTGTCGCTTCTTGATAAAGATGTTAGGGCAAGAGAGGAAAATGTTTTTAGGGAGAAGAAAAAAACTGCCCAGTCTATTGAACAATACTGATGTTGAACAGCAGATTTGTCACATATTTCCCATGATCTCTTTAAATCTGAACACTCGTCTTAATTTAGTCACTGGCATTTTTTATGACTGTATATTATTCTCTGCGCAAGAACAAGGTGTGTGGTACTCGTTTAAATTAAGTAAATTTTCTACAAATCAGATCTGAACTGATTACACTGAGGGCCAATATTATTTATTTTTTGGTGGTGTTGCCATGTATGTTGGCTTTATGCAGAAATAATAAGAACCCATTAGAGAGCATGATGTAATTTAGAGACAGTGTCAACAATACAAAGCATTTCCAGCAGACTCCAGTGCATCACACTGGCTGGATGGCAGCAGATGGAAATGGGAAGTCTGTTAAGGTCAATAAGTTAATCATTTATTTTTATTCTTCCACCAAAAATCTTTGTCACAAGTGTTAAACATCTAAATATGAGGGATCTTTGCTAAAAATGCTCTCTCTGTCCCCAAACAAAGATCCGAAATGTCTCTCACTTTCCTCTTTGCTCTAGTCCATCATGCACATTTAAAGCTCTGCTGTCAGACAGCTCACTATTACAAAGCATGTGACACAACCACAGCACTCTGTCATCAGTGCTTCCTCTGATGTGGAGGTTAATAAAAAATATATATATATAACTTTTAGGTGAACTACTAAATGAGGCCGAAGCCCCTGGGGTTTTATTAACACATGCAAAGGGGAGGCAGACTCTGATGTGGAGGCAGTGACAGACTCTGACCTCTCTGAAGGATCGTAATCTGCTCAGAGTCTTCTCTCGCTCCTGGTCCACCCACTCTTTCCTCCTCTGCTCCTCCTCCTTTCTCTTCTCTCTTTTCTGCAGACAACAGAGGGAGACAGTGAGAGGCATTAGAGAGAGAGAGAGACAGTTTCATTCTCCTGCCTGTGGGGAGCGTCTCTGTGGGTCGTCTCGATGCCGTGGTGACGTACCATGTGGACCTGATGATGCTGGTTGAACAGTACGGTATTCTGCTTGGCTTGCAGCTGCTTCTGCTCATGAGCTTCCATGCACTGATCCTAAAAAACACACACAAACAATCGTAGATGCAAACTCAAAAATATATTTTTAAAAAAAACTGTAGATTGACACAGTCATAAATTAATCTGTGCAAGTTCAATATGTTCTTTAGAGACAAAAAAATGCCACTGAAAGTTATAATGAGTTGCAAAAAACACCTCAGCTAATCAGGAAATAATTTTTGAAATTTTGCTATGAACCTTTTTCTTACTGCATCGTTGAATATTCATGCATGAGATTCTTCTTCCCTGTAGATTACTCTAACCAGGGGGAGTTTCTCACTTTGTTTTGAGCAAAATTCTATTAATCAGACAAATGAGCACACAGCCAGCAGGACCAAAAAGCAAATAAGCAAAAAAATAATAATTAAACTACTCTGTGATCTAAAAATAAAACTATATAGTAAAAACTACTAAAAAAAACAGAACTTGGGGGAGCAATGGGGATGAAGAGTGAAAGAGGGGGAGGAGAAATTAGCACCTTTTTGTTGCGGAGGTAAGCTCGCCGGGCACAGATGTTGCCTCTCTTGGTTTCCAAGGTCTGCAGGTGTCTTCTGAGCTGAGTCACAGCTGGAGAGTTCGCCTGTTGGATACCTGTGTGGATCATGCTCTGCAGCTCCTCTGGATCCTCACACACATCATAGTACACCACCTCCTCCTTCAGCTCTAAAACACAAAAGCAGTACAATCAGCCAAACTTCACATTACCTGATCAAAAGAGGCTCTCTGAACTAACACGGGTCTTAAATCATCACCTGTGTTTATATCCTTTATTCAACAGCATACAACATGATGCTTCAAATATTTTATGGGAAATGCACCTCTCTGTTTCCACTGCAATGTCTCACCTTTGTAAACATGTCCTATGTAAACTCCATAAACCTCTGTACCTCATGCAAGAAAACTACACAAAAAGGTGCAGCATTACAACAACAGAAGTTCATAGAAAGCTGAGTGTTTCCAGGGTCGATGCTGTGCAGGTTACACTCTACATGCAGTTCAGAAATTGGGTTATATCCTGATTTGTTGTAAAATTTGCTTCTGAAACAAGAAAACATTTTTATCCTTATTTAGGTAAACCTTACTAGTACAGATTTTTTTTGTAAAAATCACTTGTTTACATGCAAACATGCAACCAGGTGACCTGCACATGTCAGTTGTAGGCTTCCTAATAAAATAACTGATATATTCCAATAAGGGGATTAGAAAAGTCCCTTTTCACTGATGATTTTTTTCCCTTTACATTATAAATTTAAATTATTAACATATATATAAATTTGAACTCTTTTGAAAGGCTCCATTTACTCAGCAGCCTCCTTTGATCAGTAGCATCTCGGATTTTTTCTCTGTCCACTCACTTTCGTCCCTGAGCAACAATGATGGACGTTACCTTCCTGCTTTTTAGTCGGGGAAATAAGCCTGAAAGCAGCCAGGGTAAGAACAAACACAGCCAAAGTCACAACAGACACAGACAGGTTGACACACAGCATGTACAGACACACCACTTGGAAGCAAACACCCCACGTCTCAAGAGGAGCAATTAGGGAAATATTTACATGAGGAAAATATTTCCCTGAAGTAAACCTTGTGCACAAGACACTGAGTGACCAAAAAAACAGAGAGCCCTTTACATCATAATGTTATCCTATACAGCAGTCCTGTGAGAAATGTATGAAACATGGTGTGACGGGTCATTTTTAACTGACATGGCGTCTGCTATGGTAGCTGTCGTGTAGATTCTATTGTTAGATCTGCTTAATTCTTTTGATTAAATAAAAATGGACAAAATGTAAGACACCTAACAGAATGTTACAGTATAATAAAGCACCACCACAAGTGTATATTGAAATGTGTTCTTTCACTGAGTCAACATAAAAACTCAAAAGTGTTTAAAGGGCCAGTTCACCAAATTAAAGCTGAAAAATGTCAGTACTTTTTCCCCCTTCAATGGCCTTTTTAAACTGTGAGACGTTCCACCTCAGGGGGGCACAGGTGAGACACAGGGGGGAAGTTGTGGGGGAGATGTGTGCCAGAGATGCTGTATGAGGTGAGAAAGACAGGGGCATGCTGCTGTTCTGAAACACGAGTAATTTATTTTGTTTTGTCCCTCTGATTGGACCATGTACCATCACAGTCAGCAGCTGGAGCTGAGGCAGTGACTGTGACACACAGCTCTAAGAGGCAATTAAGAGATTTTAAAACCCTTCGTGCTTGATTGCTGCAGTTTGCATTAAAATTTGCAGATATTACTAAGATATTATTATCTCTGTTGTCCATTGTGAGTCATAGAAAAAAAAGATGTTTAGTGCATAAGCACAGTGCAAACAGTAAACAGGTCCTCCTAAATGCTAATTCAGCATACTTTTAATGGAGCCAAACAAATATAAGCTAAAATAGCAGCAATCATGTGGTGGCTTATGTGACCTGAACTTTAAGGTAAGTTAGAGTTTATGGCAGGGCTTTCATGCTTTCTTTTTTTGCAGTCACTGACTGTATTTCTGTTATATTAAATGCTGATGGCATGAGTATTAGGCCCTTCAGATTCTGATTAAAGTTTCACAGTGTGAGGCAACCTTGTGCGTTTTCTCTCTGCTTGAGTGTTTCATGGTGAGCTGTGCAAGGACACCGCCGTCTTTCACAGTGCTTCAATTTTGCTCAAAAGATGGTATATCTGAAACCTCTGTTCACCAGCAGTGCCACTCGTCCTGCGTAGTCTACCTTTGATCTGCCGTCGCAGGGTGTCTATCTGAGCCACAAGCAGCTGCTCCTCATTCTTCAGGATCTCAAACTTGGCGTCGTACAGTTCCAGTTGAGTTTCGTAGAATTGCAGCTCCAGCTGGTCCACGGTGTCCTGCTGCTGGCCGTCCTCGGACGCAGACTTTGCATCAGTTCTGTGGCTCGTGACTCTGCCAGACAGGCCGCCCAACTGCACCACAACAACATAAATGTCAAGGTCTTCTAAAATTATTTCTTTATACAACAACATCCTAAGTACCTGTGTCCATATTGCATTATTTTCTGGCAGGACGCTGAGAAGTGCAGGGTGGGAGGTATTTTTGTGATGAGAGAAAAATTAGCTGCCTTGGGTTTTGTTTCGCTCTCAGGATAGACAGAAACAACCAGAACAAGCTTCTCCTCTGTTTCTTAGTTACCACTGCAGCCAAATCTAATATATGATTAGTTGTCCAAAAAGGAACAACACTGATGACATCAGCACCTGACTGAAAAGTTCAGAGATCTGCAGCAACAAATGCTCACAGCAGCTGCACAAAAAAACTGGAGTGCATCCAAAAAAAATCTAATGGACATGGATCCTAATAAGTGCTAATGACTGTGCATAGTTATTACTAGCTATCCTCTAAGCACACCATATGTTTTGAATGATTCAGCCACTGGTTTCCATTCAAATCAGTATGCAATTAACCTCAACTCAGACAGGCTTAAAACTATTCATGCTAACCTCTCGTAGAGAGATGGTGAGGCAGCTGCGGGCAACTCCGCTGTTTGTGTTCAAAGACACTTTGAATGAACTACACGTAAGAGTCATCTGTCGAACTGAAACCTATTTTGACAAAGTTTTATTCTTTGCAAGTTGATTTTTACACTGTGATGAAATGAGCTGAAACCAACAGCAACCTGCAAGGTAGGACAGGAATGTTCAGTATACTTGATATGTAGTCCATGAACGAACACATTTACAGCATCATTTATGTGCTTTAACCCTTTGGATCATGTTATATATAAATGCAAACACTGCCACTGTGACCCTGATTTGAGATCATATACAGCTCATACAAATACACAAATGTAAAGGCGCTGTGCTGTGACATTTGCAGGCACACCAGCGTTACGTTACCACCAACCGAGTTATGTTGCTACCAGCTCAAGATTGTGCGTAGGTGTAGCTTACTGATCTCATTATACACACTTGAACAGGGCTGTCACTGTAAAGGCTCATGTTGATTTCACAGTGGTAGATACCGCCAACATCCTGATAGCTGATTTTTTAAGAGCTTAATCGGATGAATAATGCAGCCACATGAAGGTGAAAGTGCTGAGCGTGTTCTCTGTTCTCATTCAAAAAAGCTCAAAATGTGCAGCAGTACACCCCACCCAGCAGCAAGCAGGTCGCTGCGGTTTCCCCAGAATACTGTGATCCTGACATTAGATATATAGCCCCCACCCCCATACCCACAGATATGCATTTAACTGGTAGGTTTTGGGTATGTATGCACACATGAGCACTGACTTATTCATGCATGCAGGTTTTGGGGGGTGTATCAAGGGGGATTTTTTATGGTTTTTGTGAGGCTTTATAAATAGATCAAAGCACAATGGCAGCCAGAGATTCACATCAGACTGGAATACCAAGTGAAAGACAAAGTAAAGGAGGTAGGCATCGTGTCTCATCTCTGCACACTTACAACCACTACAAAAGCAGTGCTGGCATTGACACTAGAAACTAAGTTCTCAATGACAACCAAAGCCTTACAAATGTGTCCAGGTCCAACACACTGTAGTAGAATGTGGTGAATAACTACAGAAGCACTAGAAAAGCTGCTTTATATTGATCTAAAAGCCTTGGAACACACATACCCGCTCTCTGATGCCATCTTTCTTGCGATTTAGGCACATCTCTCTAGTCCTCATGTGCTGAAGGGTTTCTTTAGCCAACAGGAAACGCAGTTTCTCCATTCTGGGAGCAGCAGATGCCCAGGCAGCAGCTCCAAACCGACGCTTATCCTCCTCCATCTGCTTTAACATACCTGAACGTGCACACAAGCATCAGTCATGACTGAGCCAAAAAAGACACATGTATTCTAACATGGGTAAAACATCCTTGGATACTTATTATCCTTGCACTTCCGATGCATATATTTTCTCTGAAATGCCATCCAGTAAACATCCAGCAAAGGAAAAAGCACATAATGCCATGCATAAATAGTGGGTTTACAGGCACAAAAGTGTGGCTTTAATTGCCAGCAATATATATTTATGAATGAATTTAACCTTATAAAAAAATCCCTCAGAAAAATCCCCTTGATCCCTCAGATCAAGAAGCGAATCCACAAAAATACCCACATGACAGATGGAAAGTGCAGTCATATTCTTCATTTTTGCCTGTTGTTTCCTTCTCAACAACACTTTTATGCATTTCTTAACACTTATATTCACTATTAGAATCACAACAAGGTGTATTTTATATACACTGCTGATAATTTAAATACAAGGTAATATATAGTTTTGTCTGCACTTCCAATGTTCCTCTACCAAGCTTAATTTGTGACTGAGGAATGACACGTAAAACTCCTTCATTAATTCATTCATATAAAACTAAAAAGAAGTAAACACAGCAACTTGTACCAGCCAGAGCCTTTGAAGTCTGTGCAAAGTAGGTGACAGTGATGTCCTGGATTGAGGCAACTGCGTCTCCTGCTTTCATTCTCCATTCCTCCGCCTCCTTCTCCAGAGCTGCAATTCTCTTGGGACCCAAGTCCTCAAACTCTAAAGATTTCTGCAGGGAACCATGATAAACAAAATTGTGGTCAACATTAACGCAGACTTATTACAGGTACTTAATCCACAACATAGAAATTCGTCTTTTAGTCAAGTGAGTCTAGAGAAAAAATAAAGTGGCCTAATATGGAGTCACATGTTGAATGAGACCTAAAATACTGAACTGTGTCGATCACTCCATCGTGTGTACAGATAAGAAAAGAAGCCTGTAGCGATCAGTGAATAAAATAAGTGCATGAAAATACTGTATTTTGATCACTTAAAGGAAGGCTAAAAACCACTGGTTACACAGTCATTCTTATGATGGAACGGGGTTGTTAATTGTTAATTTGTGATTACAAGAACTGGCCACATTTAGCAGCTAGTTACACAAGCTTGAAATATGTTCTAGGGCTGTAGAAGTTTATTGGTAAATAGATAAATTTGGCTAAATCTGTATCCAGACCTTTGCTTTGAGTTGAGAATGATTCACAAAGTTATAAACAGTATATGGAGGATGCTGTTTACAATTTCTTTTAGTACCCAAACACTGTATTTTATCATTCATCATATCTTAAAAAAAAGCCACACCTGCTGAATAAGTGCCTATACTTACCAGGATCTCCATCTTGTAGAGGCAGGCTAGCTCTCTCATGTCTCTGAAAGGCTGGAGCAGATACTGGAAGAAGGTGGTAGCCACAGTGACCAGATCTTGATAGGCCTCATCCTCTTCCTCATAGATGCTGAGCAAGGCAACCATTCGATCTGTGCTGCCATGACTCTGCAGCAGCTGTACATTCGGAGAAAAAAAAAACAGCTTTATCTGAGTTTATTCAGCAGCTTTGCTTTGTGTCACAATACAGCTAGATGAGCAGCTTAATCAATAATTAAAATGCTGTTAGTTATAGGGGACAATCGGGTAAGTTGGTGGAAGCAGGAGAAAAATTGGACTTTTTTTGTGTCACATGATTTCACTGTATCTAAATGTAAGATAAACAAGCCTGTACCACATGACCCTCTATCCTCTTAAGCATTTGAGGGAAACATTATAAGGTTTTATCATTGGACATGGCAAAAAAATTATTTGCTCTCTGACACAGTCTTAAGAAAACATCAGATGATCTTAATAAAAGGGGGCATTTACTACATCACTTCTGTATTACTAGCCTGCATCATATGTTATTGATGCTTTGTACATTTGAACACTGACTCCTGCGTTTTTTTTTCATTGTGACTCATAACTCATATACTGTAAGGCATTTCTCACAATGGTATTTATTTGTGTAACAAGCAAATACAGGGTCATGTTACAGTTCTGTGTTCCTATCTGTGAAATTCAAATGCATGTTAAAGGGCAGGCAAGACTCACTGGCTGATAAACATACATCAGTGCTAGTGGTGTTGCAAAATCTAGGGCTTTGTCTGTAATAATTAAGCAGCAGAGGTTTGCTGTGTCATCCTGGGCTACTTTCAGACTAACACCACTGTGTGGTGCAAGTCCTTCAGGATAAAACCTAGAAATACAAAGGGTTTTACAACATTTATTACACCCTAAAACTTTTTCATGTGAAACAACCCCTCTGAAAATGTCTGCCATGCTACAGACTCTGCTTCAGTGTATCTGAGACTGTTTATAAGACCTCTGTGGTGCGTTTGAGTATAGTAAAAGTATTTGCAGGATTTTGAATGGGACTGGATTTGTTTAAGCTCAGTATAAATTAGAAACTGGCATGTGGAGTAAATGCAGTGCCCATGGCCCTGTTGTGAACAGCTGTAGCTCGTGACACGTTGTCGCCCCCCTCACCTGTCGCAGGTGACCCTTGGCCCGTGACATCTCCTCCTGCATGGCCTTCTTTTTGAACTCCTGCAGATTTTCAAAGTACTCCTCAATGTCCCGCTCATCATGCGTGAATAACGTGTCGAGGACAATCTTTCGTCCGCACACGTCGATGGCTGTGCTGAAATACTTTTCCAGTTTCCTACACGGTGTGTCAAAATCCCTTTCGTCGTCATCCTCGCGACTTGACTTTCGATTCAGGAAGAGCAAGTCCCAAATGTTGCCGTCTTCAAACTCGGCCAAATCCGGGAAGCAGGCTGCCAAAACATCCGCCACACACGTAAACTGCTGGTGGATGTGTTTCAGATCTTCTACGGAGAAGAGTCCAGCCCAGCTCATCTCATTGTCACCGACGACGGCGACCTCAGCTTTGCGTTTCTGCCGCTGTAACGTCCGGTTGTGGCAGGTGACAGCGAACTTACTCTCGATGACATTCCACTGTACGATGAAACCGAGCTTAAACGTTTCCGGCTCTTCAAAAATGTTACTTTTGACAGCCACCCAGCCTTCTAGACTATCTATTCGCTCACAATCTATGCTATTCATCTTAAAAAGAGGAGTTTGTCGTTGGCCTCCGAGAAGCTGCTGGCACTGTTTACACCGTCCGCCATTTGTGTGACGTCAGCTGCCTTCAAGGACCTCAAAAATATCCGAAACTTCTTAAAAACGAAAGTAATCAGATATACAAAGTTATAAATGTACAATAATTATGTCTTTATTTTGAAACAGAGATTAAATAGAAGACTTGTAGTTTACATTATTTTATTTTTTATTTTATTAGTTAAGAGACTTTATATTACATCACTTATATTTAATTTCCACCCTAATGTGCTTATTTAAGTGTAACACGTCATTGTTTTATTTCTGCATCAAAGCAAAAGTCACGAGAAAGTGCCAGGGTGTTGTAGTTTTGATGAAGTAGTGCTCACAGAGCGCATCGTCATAATTCAGATGCTACCAATCAAAAGCGTTTGGTAATTAGTATGACAATTTACGAGGGTGTTTAAAGGCATCATAATGCCACAGTTCAACTCTGACCTTTGCGTCACATGTTAGGGGAATTCCACATTTTAATATCTAAGTAATAAATAAAGTTAAACATGAAAGTGGCACTAATTGCGCTTTTTATAGTAAAAACAAAACTCAGGCCTCTTTGATTGGTCGGTAATGTTTGTGTTATCAAAGAAATAACTAACTTTCTGTTTTGATGTCGATTCAACATGCCAATGGAGCAATCTGAGCCCCATCTATTTTTGTCCCAGTTTCTGGGTGAGGTCTGGACTGCTTACAGACTTGTCCTACAGCACTGTTACCCTGAAATGGTTCCTTAGAACAGACTGGTTTACTGAATTATCCAGGTAAATCCACCTTTAACTGCTCATTCACTATCAATTTCAGTAAGATTGTTTTGCACAGGCAAGATGTTTTGTTCATGTGTGTTGTGTTATGTTGTTTTAATGTCTTACAATGTGCTTTGTTTATTTTCTTTAATTATTTGATGCAGGATTTTTAGGACATTCTTCTGAGTGCTTGTTGAACTACAGACTGATGTTGAGGAGAAAAGGATGAATGACACTGATCTTGTATCAGAAATGTGAACCATAAACAAATTGTCAGCCTCTGTCTCCACACAGTTGTTCTCCTCATGGACCTTTATGAGATTAGAGGAGGCAGACTGGATGTGATTGCAGAGGAAGCTGAACAACAAGAATTAAGCAGAGCATCAACCACCATGGAGCCTTACAACGTGGCTTCAGACAAAGGAGGGAGGGCGAACCGGGACGTTTCCACCTTCCAGAGGTTCTCTGTCAACACAAACGAATCCCTTCGCTTTGAGCCCTATGAGGGCAGCTCTCCATCTACAACTGGGGCAGATGACGGATGTGATGAAGATGATGTGTTCAGGGAGGAGGAAGAAACACAGGTATGGAAACTAGCAGCGCTGACTCCTGACTTACAAGGGAAACATTTATTATGTTCTTGTTTTATTTGACCTCTGGGATTTACATTATGATTTTAGGGGGTCTCGGTCAAAATGTTAGTATAAATTATACAACTGTAAAAGTTAATGCAAAAACAAACTCAGACATTTTTTTATTCTGTAATATGCATTAAAAAACATTCCCATTGTTCATTTTTTTTCTCTAAAAATGGCTAGGACTACACTCATGTACTGATACTCACAAATTTCATATCTTTTTGTCGTTAATTCCCAGAAGATGGAACTGTCCACATGAACACTTTATTACTAAGCCACAGACAAAAGTAGAAAGAGATGACAGTACAGGGTGGAAAACAGTTTCTGCTACTGGTTTGAATTAAATAATAAAAGGATAAAAGTATTGCTTTTCCATTGTTTTCAGATGGATATTGTCACAATCAGGAATCAGTTGCAGGGGAAGGTTGCTGAGATGGAGAGCTTTGCAGGTCATCTGGAGGAAATCTTCCTCACTGTGGAGGTAAGTTTCACATTCAAAAGATTTTTAGTTTTGTGAAACAGATTATTTGAATGTGTTTTGACATTGACTTATTACTTTATGGCTGTCTGAGTGTGTGAAAATACTCCTTTTTGTTATTATTAATTTTATTTGGACTCAGACACAGAATTAAAGTTCAAGATGAAAAGTCTGTGAGTGTCCTCTGGGGGACTTGAACTTACATTCAGATAAATCTGTTTATTGTGATCCCCTCTTCATTTTTCTTTTCTTTCAATATTTTGCTACATGCATAATGAATGTGCAAATATGTAACTGGACCACTATGATTATAAATACGCATGCATTTACAGGAGAACTTTGGCCGTCAGGAGCAGCACTTGGAGCAGCACTACAATGATGTGCTGCAGACTTTGTCTCAGCGATACGATGAGAGGGCGGCTGGACTGGTGGAGGAGAAGAAGGACAAGCTGGAGGCCCTGTACAATCAGCTGCTGGCTTGCGGTCAGGCGATGGATGCCTCCAAGGAGCTCATTGAGACGGCACAGGAGATCTACCGCAGCCAAGACGAGAGGCTTTTCCTGAAGGTATCCTGTGTTTGCTCGTGTCTTCTTTCTTCAACCACTCAGCCAGAAATGCAGATTAGAGTTATATTCATGATGATAAATCGAAGAAATAGTAAAACATGGCTAATGTGATTTTAGATAAGAAATACTGATTAGTATTTTACAGTTTATAATTTTTTGAATTGCTGCCTTTGACCTTTATTAACAGACAGTTATGCCCACCTTTAAAAGGTAATTATGATGCAGCTCAGTGAGTATGACACATGGTTTGACACTTCAATGGTGTTGACTGCAGTTTTTTCAAAAGACTAACCATTCATGTTTTTGCTTGTAGTTTCAAACTAATGTTATGTAAATAGACCAGTAGTGGAAGAAGTTTTAAAAAGTACTAATACTGCATTTTTAATAACAGTCTGGCATTCAAAACATTTCTTAGCTTAAGTTATGCAAGTATTATGAGCAAAATGTACTTGTTGTACAAATAGTAAAAGAAAAAATGAAGTAAAGCTGTGAAAAATGTTGTGGATTAAAAAAATGGCCATGATAAGAAATAAAATAGAAGAATAAAGTTACAAGAAATTGTAATACTAAAGTAAAGTAAGGTACCTCAAATATGTACCTCAATATTGTGCTCCCAAGTGCATCTTTAAACTTGTCAAACTGAATGGCATGATGCAGCTGTTTACCTTTATGATAAATCTTTGTCTTCAGACTTTTTTTTACTTTCTTTTTGTGCTCCATTAGAATCGAGGATTTTGCAAAAGAGGAGTTCAATCTCACGTTGGCTACGAGTCTTGAGTTTAACACACCACTCGCTGACCTGTCAGACGTCAAAACCATGATGGACTCCATCAACATTGTTCCAGGTCTGATTTACAAACCACCTCTGACAATGAAGTGTGTAACTGTGGGTTCATTTTTGCATAGTTGTTTTTAGCACACTGGGCTCTTGGACAACTTTGACTCTTTAATTAGAACATAAAGGATTCTGGAGGGGGTGTGGTAGTCGCCCAGAGATGATCAGCATTTTATTAGCTTTGTGTTTTATAATCAAAGGATAGCACCAGTGTGTCAATAATCAAGTGATGTTCTCATTAATAACAGGCCACAGGCACACAGAACTGCTCACACCTACTTGATGATTTTAAGACTGTTCAATTAGGAGATGATTGGGAAGTGAATAACAATATTTATTGAGATTAGGAGCAGAGAGACTATGATAATTAGACTCCATTGGAGCAAAGCCTCACATGAAGATGGGAGATGGTGCAGGATTTGTTCAGAGTCTAGACTCTGCCGATTGTGGAGTAAAGCCAGTAGGGGGATGATGGAAACTGTTGAATCTCCCTGAACATCTGGAAGGTAACAAATTATCATATGACAAGGGTATTCAAAGAACAGCATCTACAGACAGATTTGACCTAAGAACTCAGGCAGGAAGATCATCTCTTAGATACTCTGAAAGCAAAGAAAAGCAAAAGCACTACAAAAGATTTGGTTAAGAGAAAATAGCAAAAAAGATTTACCTGGAGAGAAATAAAGGCAAAATATGAGTAAAAAGTCTTTCTAATCAAGTTTTCATCAAGCTTATATCAGTGTATTATACACTTTTACATTTGAATCTCTCTGTAAACATGTAAGAAGTGAGAAAATATTAAGCTATTGTGGTTAAGTGTGATTTTTATGGTCACTGTTTTATGGGAAAGAATCATGATAAAGCTCAAAGATGTCAGTGTTGAGCTGGAACTAAAGCAGTCTGTCATTACATGTTGCCTTTTTATTTAAAACTGCTCCTGTGTGGTTATCTTATGAGATGACTTGAAAACAAAGCTGAGCTAATTATGTTTCTCCAATATAAAAAAACAGCTCCATCTGCCCCAGTGATCAACCCCCAGATTCCCAACTCTGCCACCCAGACGTCCCTGCGTGTGTGCTGGAGCTTGTTCTCCGACGACACGGTGGAGTTCTACGAGCTTTACTACAGGCCGGTGCTGGAGGACATGCCGGCAGACAGCGCCAGCACACCACATGGTAAAACACAGAGACGCTGACTGCAGAGTCACATTGCATGATAACACCATCTACTGTTGAAATATCATCTGTTGTTAAACATTAGTGATTTCCCTCAGGTAGACTGGTGACACGTTTTGATCCAAACATCCACACTTTAATCTGTGCTTGCTTTTCAGTAAACAATGTAAAAGTAAAGGAGACCCACTGCACTGTGACGGATCTGCTGCCCAATGCTCAGTATGAGCTGTGGGTGACTGCTACCAACACCACAGGCATCAGCCCTGCCAGCGAGAAGGCTCTGTACATGACAGGTAATGAACGTCACACTCCTTCAGCTGCATGAGAGGTCATTTAACTTGTGACAGCTGAAATAATTGTTTCATTGTCTCAGGATGTTCCCTTCCAGATAGTTTTTTTTTTCTCTATTTTGTTGTCACTCTAGCCTCACAGGATTGATTTTTGAGTGAATAAATTGTTGATTTCTCTCTGCTCAGTGCCATCGCCTCCAGTGATCAAGCAGAGGGAGTGTACGAGCTGTCCAGAGGCTGCTCTGATCCGCTGGGAGTCAGGAAACACCAACCCTGTAGACTCCTACACTGTGGAGCTCAGTGAGATGGGCACCGATGTCACACAGCGTGGGGTCACTGAGTAAGAACTGTGTTGTTTGCATAAACATACGAACAAAATGAGGATGGAAAAAACTGCAAGATAACTGTGATTTTGTTCAAAATGTGCATTTTTTGTAAAGAGTTCACACACCAAAATAGTCAAAATAGGACATGCAGAGTTTTGAAGACAGAGCACCTCATGGTATTTGTCTTCACTGTCCTGTCCATTAATGAGGCGTTTGCTTCAATACTTCCATAAACAAGCCTGTGTTACTGCTTGCCTGGGATTTTTCAGGTCCCATGGTTATAGAGCTGCTGAATCAAGACACACTCTGTCCTAGAAAATCTATTCTTAGCTTCAGCTCCTGCAGCACTGTTAGCCTCAGCGATAATACTGTCCTCACATATGGGTTCATTTTTTTACCCGGTCACTTTGGAGAACAGCCGTTTATATGAATAGATCGTGTTTTTTTACACAGAGGAGCCCAAACTGTGTTAACTGAAAGGGGTCCATGGTCAAAAGATGACAAACTTCCTACTGAACTGAGACAAGATGTTAATTCAAGGCTTTATACTCTTATGTTTTCATTGTTATGCATTTAATATACTTAAAAAGGAAGTGATAACAGCCTCTGTTCATACTGGTTAATCCCACAGGTCTATAGTGGCCGTGCCCACCTGTCAGTGTCTGATCCCGCTGCAGGCTGGGCGCCGTTACCTCATCTCTGTGAGGGCAGTCAACATCGGGGGGCCAAGTGACAAGAGTGAAGTTATAACAGTCTCAACAACAGGTGAGAGGCATCATGGTGCAGCCTGTTTATTGTACTTTACAGGCCAGGAATGGAAGAAGTACACAGATCATTTAGTTAAGTAAAGTAGCAATACAAACCTATTAAAATATCCTGTTACAAGAAAAAACCCTTTACTAAAAATTACTTCCCAGCTCACACTCATGACGACTAACTGCGTTTTTTAACCTGTGCAGGAACATTCTTCTATCTGCTGGAAGACAGCGCCCACCCTTGCTTGTCTGTTTCTGAAGATGGCTTTACCATATTTTATGGAGATGAGGAGCTGCCAATTAGTGCCATGGCCTTAGATGATAACACCTTTACCCGGTGAAGCATTACTGGCTTATTGTGTGAAAGAAGAGATATTGAGAATATTTAAAATTACCCTTACAGAGTGTACACATAATAAGAGTGAGTGTGTTTGTGTACAGATGTGTAGCTGTCCTCGGAGATCTGATTCCAGTACGAGGCAGGCATTACTGGGAAGTTGAGGTGGACGATGGGACAGAATTTAGGATCGGAGTTGCGTATGAAGACACAGAGAGAAACTCGTACCTTGGAGCCAACATTACGTCCTGGTGTATGAGACACATTCTCACTCCGTCCAGGTAAAAGGGCTCAACAGTTTAAATTTAATATAGTAATATTATTAACCCCAATATTCTTTCTGAGGTCTCAACAGTAAAACAGTTCAACCAATGGATTTTTAGTCTCATATCTAATCATGTGACTGTATTTTGTTCAGCACTACTCCTCCCCAATTTCTGGATGGAAAGATATCTTTTAAGTTTTTACAGTCTGATCTAAAACAAATTACTTTTCTGCAAACAAAAGGAGTACCTGTTTGTTCATATCACTTCTAACACATTTAATGTTTCCTCATTTTGTGGAGCAAAAATGCTTAATGGTCAACTCTGTATTTTATCAATGCCAGAGAAGGATTATTGCTTTAACTTCTAAAAATATTCTGTTTTTCATAGTGTCAACAATTTTTTAGCCATTTTTTGAAATGTCCTTGTTAATCCCAACTGTTGTGTAGACTAGTTGAAACTAGCTTTCATTTTCACATGACTTCTGAGACCAAGTAGATACAAGTTTTACAGCCAATCTGATACAATTAGCATGTGGACTCTCAGGGACAACTACTGCAGTTCACACTATATTTTTAGCTACCAGAATTTCCCTCTTCTCAGCAAAAAAAATGTTCATCCGCTCAACGAAAACTAAGCCCGCTGAATGTACAAGAGCTCACAGTTAAATTTCTGTTATTCAAAAAGTGTTGCTATAGCAACTCTTCTTGAAACAAAGCAGGACAGTTGAATTGTCACATTCAGCACATCAGAGCGGCATATCATGTACACCCTGAATGAGGTTCTCATTGTGGGTGCGTTCTTGGTGATCCTTCCCACACGCAATTTAACAATCACATTTATTTTTTATTTTCCTTAATCTGCAGCCACTTGAAATCCTGCCATTGGCTCATGATTCAGCTTCTGCTTTTTTAATGGCTGACAGAGTGGGAGAATTAGGCTCGTCAGGATGAGAGAAAAAGCTCTATATCAAGGATTTATTTGCTGTGCACTAAAATAAAGACGCCATCTTTAATTTTTGCTGTAGGCATAAATATGAGTTCCTGCACAACGGCTGGAGTCCTGACCTGCGGATAACAGTGAACCCAGTGCGGATAGGAGTAGCACTGGACTACGAGAAGGGGACGCTGTCTTTCTTCAATGTGGATCTGGAACAACACCTACACACCTTCTACTGTAATTTCCAAAATTATGTCCATCCCTGCTTTGGCCTGGACAACCCAGGAGCTCTTACTGTACACAACGGTATAGAGGCTCCTGACTACACATTCATCTGATACCAGTAAAATAAACAAAAAATCAAACAAAAAAAAAACCTGTGCTGGTGGAGAGTGCATAACTTTGATTTTAATACTTACCAAAGTTCTGAGGGATATCCTCAATTAAAAGGGAAAAAATGAACAAAAAATATTTTCTCATCATTATGAACTATGTACCATTTAAGACAATAAAGGGATTTCAGTTGTTTTTATTATAGTATTCCATGGGAACAGGCATACACCATTTTCCAAGATAAGAAAAGGTTTCACTGAAATTTTACAATATGTATTTATACCATCAGCAAATGCAGCAGACTGTTTAAATAAAAAAGAAATAAGGGGTTTGTTTTTGATTAACAAAAGAAAATTGAAATAAAAGTGTTTGAAAAAAGAAAATCCACTTGTAGTCATTACACATGTAATTGTATTCACATCTTTAAAGGAAAAATCCACCCTGAATAGCTTCAAACTGCTAAAACTGGCTCTCTTGTTTACAGTGGTTTATAATTTTTGAAGAAAAAAAATTCTCTGCCATTTACTAGATTGGTAAGTGCGCATCAGACCCTTAGAATAAAAAAGAAAGGCTTCTATGAAGACACAAATAACACAAGGAAGGCTGTAGAAAAGATTTGTATTTTCTAAAACCATATCTTCAAAATTACTCAATGACATGTGGCCATGAGATGTTTTGAATTTGTAGCATGTGGCTACAAACATATGCACAGGGACCAACTAGTGGGCAGCATCTATATTTCTATATTTACATAAGCTTTATAGGTGGGCATAAATTTTAATATGGTCACCTTTATTAAAACCAACAGGTTCACACCCATTGTGTAAGAGGTTATAAAAAGACATATTGGGAAAAACACTAACTGAAACAGAAATACACAAAGCAAATCTACATGGGGACAAAATAATAAAAACCCTTCTTCCAGAAGTCCAGCAAAGCACCAAACATCAGAAACTAGTGATATTTCAAAGACGATACCAGTGTTTTTCTGTAACTTTTGTTTGCTTAATACTAGTCATTTATACTTAACGTTACTGATATTAAACACTGATATTGTCCTGGAACAGTGTATGATAATGCAAGGGTGGATTTTTCCTTTTAAGGGATTTGATTTTAAGAACTGTGTTGACATACTGAATGTAGACTTTGGGTCTGTGGGTATCCTGGGCAGTAGGGTTGGGGCGGGGATTATGAATGATCTGTCTTACTGCTGCGTGTCCTTTCCTCCTCTTCGTCAGAGGAATCTCCTCCATAGGGCACTAGCCCTGATGCATCTACTTCCACTTTAGACCTCTTCTCGCACACCTCCTCTTCAACACCTGTAAGGGCACAATAAAAATGGAGAGACAGAGAAAAGTAGAAAGAAATTGGGAGACATAAGAGAGATAGAGAGAGGGGAGGGCAAAGAGAGAGAACAAAAAAAGAAAAAAACCCATTGAGGAGCCCCATGTTAGCGGTGGTTTTTGAGTTCGTTTGATCCACAGCCAGGGGAGGGAAGATATCAAATGAAACGGCAGCAGAGCACACATCCATTACAGGCAGGTCCGGGGAAACATGTTGAGAGAGAAAACAAGGGAAAGACAAAAAACATATACAAGAAGAACATGTTAGTGGGTTCTACAAGTGGAGAGATTCACACAGGTCTCCACTCCTCTCCCATTCCTCCATGGGGGGAGATGCCATTTCATGCAAACAGGCAACGGTACAGAGGAAATTTCTGAGTACTTAGGTTCTCAGAATTTAAGAAAATCAAAAAATGCATATACCCAATGATGCGGTGGTTGTGGGCAGACTGGCTGGCTCTTCTGAAACAGCATCTCTTTGCCTTTTGCGTGCAACAGGGGCAGGAGCCAAAAAGGGTGGTGGAGGTGGAGGCATCAGAATCCTGAAGGGAGGAAAACAAACATAACGTCAATTTGTACATCACACAAGATTCCTGAAGAAAAATACACAAGGAAAATACGTCTATTAACTCACTTCTCTACTACTTTCTCTTCCCCAACACTGGAGGCAGGAAGTTCAGACGCCTTTTGAGCAGGATCCTCTGGAGAGCTGCTGGTCGGCTGAACGATAAACCACAAAACATTAAAAGGCAACTCAAAAGAAAAAAACGTTTCATCTATAAGTAAAACACATTAGGACAGCTAATTTTTCAACATTTTTTTCTTTTAAAATTACACTTTTTCTAATTATTTTGAAGAATGAAAATTCACCAAAAAGTGAAATAAAAAAACGCCCAAATAGCAGCTAATACACCTAATCTTCCATCTAACAGTTATATACCTCCATTACCAGTCAGGTTGCAGTTGGCATCCATGTCTGTCAAGCTTTATGTTGTAATGATTTTGAAGAAATATGATAAACAATATGAGGCCAAAAATGTTTTTGTGAGGTCACAGTGACTTGAAGTTGATTCAGAGTCAACATTTGTGCCAAATTTCCAGGAAATTGCCAAAAGGTTTTCTAAGACATCGCGTTTCTAAGAATGGGATGTGCGTAATCTTTGTCCACCAAAATCAAATCAGTTCATCATGAGTTCAAGTGGAACTTTTTAGACAAATTTAAAGTAATCTCCTTAAGACGCTCCTGAGAAATTTAATTCATGAGAATGAGATGAACGGACAACCAAAGTAATAATGCCTCATGCAAGGGCTGTCACCAGTGCAGAAGCCCAAAAATTTGTTCTGTAGCAAAACCTGTGTAAAAAAATGAGTCATATGTAGACAGGGAGATAGTCAGCAAAGGCTCAACTAATGAAAATATCAAAAATGAAATTCCTCACATTCTGCTCTCCAAACCTTCAGAGGCTGGTCTCATGACAGTCTGAAGAGCTTTCAGGGTCTATTTATGATGCTGGGGATTTCCAAAAGTCAGCACTACTTTCATTTTTCAGACTAACACAATGATGCAAGTTAAACTCAT
Source organism: Ctenochaetus hawaiiensis (assembly GCA_029783645.1). NCBI lineage: Eukaryota > Metazoa > Chordata > Actinopteri > Acanthuriformes > Acanthuridae > Ctenochaetus > Ctenochaetus hawaiiensis. Next base: position 27,873,375 of record JAPZDY010000001.1, on the reverse strand, counting down.
TCCTGTTTCCAGAAAATCAGTGTTCTGCTTTGTTAAATGGCCATTTATAGTAGAAATAATAATTCAACCATTATTTATTCATGTGCAGTAGCTTACTACTTAACAAGTCTAACTAGCCCAGTTCAGTGGTAGGCAAGAGAGCTAAAGAGATAGCCTGCATGTGGGACAAACTAAAACTGATTTTAACACTTTCACACATCATTTCATGGAGTATAAGTATCAGTAATTCTACAAATTTCAAGGCCTGGCTGTGATAATTGAGGCCTCTCTGTTCTCTATGAATGTTGAGGACCAGACACTTAAAATGTCAAAAGAAACCTAAACCTGACTGACATGTTCATGTCGAAATGACCACATTTATCTTTGAGTGGTATGTGCAGGTGTTACTCTTCAGCTAACCTGTTCTTCCTTAGCCCCCTCCTGGAAATGACGTTTGGGACTTCCTGAGTCAGCGGGGGTGTTTGAGGATCCTCCAGGCTCCACTGTCTCACTGCTGCCAGGATCCTTAAGCAAAACCAGCACATACACACTGATGCTAAAGCAGTTTCTGAGAACTAAAACTCAACAAAAGCCTTAACATTTATTTTGTTTCCTCACAAGTTATTAAAATTAACTGTTAAACAATGAGTTTAAAGTCCTTTAACATGATCTTTTTTGTGTCATTTTAAACCACTTTCCTTTCTTTATGTTATGTGAGTATAAGGGATAAAACTGAAGGCTATGGTATACAAAAATCATTTTTAAAAATATTTTGACATTTTAATGTCTAAATCATAATGACAAAATAACTAATATATCAATGTTGAAAACGGTAATCCTCAGTATTACCTGGACGAGATAGGGATGAGGTTTCCTAGGACACACTGGATACTGAACCATTGCCTGAGAAGATGGAGGGGTTGTCGACATGTTAGAATGACTTGGGGGACCATTTGCATTACTCCAATAACCACTGGCTCCTGGGTACGCTGAATAGCCGCCAGCATACCCATTTGCTGGGTAGTTATACCAGGACCCCTGGCTAGAGTAATTGCTATTAGGTGGATATCCATGTGCTGCGTATGCTGAAATGAAAGTATAGAATGGGGAGTTAATAGCATGTATCACATGAATCAATAACTGTGTTTTGACAACTTTGACCTACTATTTCAACCTATTGTTGACCCACTTAAGACGCCAAGGGAGGATTAATTACCACAAGAAGAAAGCACTCAGCTGGTGCCTGATATGTGGTCACCCTGTTGGAATTGGATACAAGGCGTAAAAGAATACTCACGTTGTGTTGAACCTGTGGCTGTGTACATCGACACCAAGCGGGCATGTTCAGCTCTCACCTGGAGAACGACAGGAAAGAAAATCTATGTGGGAGGCTGGATAACAATGCACAAAGGCTGTATTTTGTTTGTGCTTTTTTCAGAAATTGAGTTGCGTTGTGGGTAGGTGCAGAGCACTCAAAACCTATCTCTGGAGATCAGGTGGTTCACGCTACCACTTTTACTTTTGGAGGTGGGTATCAGTGAAGACTATATGCTTTAATAGTTTCACCTTCTTAAACCTCCCATCAGAATAGGTTAATACAGTTAAACTTCACTTTATTTGTGATGAAAACATCATGAACTTACAGTTTCAAGAAGACTCTCAGTGAGTTTCTTTGCTGCCTCCAGTCCGGCTGCATTCGGGTGGCTGTAATACACACATGCAAACACACACGAAAAAAAATTGTTACATATAATAAAACAGACTTAGGACAGAACTAACAAAGAGCAAAAAGAAAGTGGTTTTAGCTTTAATATGCAAACAGGAGTGTTTCAGTCACAAATAAACCAAAACCTGGATTTAAATGTGTTGACTTCATTAATTTCGACCAGGAAAGAAAGAAATCTCTTTTACATCTTGTGAGAAATTAATACATCTATGTTATCATTATTGTTGCAGGTGATTCTTGGTGACTGTGCAGAACAAAGTCTCACTTTCTTGTTGCACTTAAGTTGATATTTTCTAACAGAAGACTATTAAAGAGATAACTGACTTCTGTGCCACCAGGTTCTACTATCCAGACTATCAGCTTGAAGGGTTGTAGTCCTAACAGCACAACCACACAATGAAAGGGCATGAAAATCTCAATGTGGAATTTCAAAAGTTTGCCAAAGGTCAGGACTTAGATTAACATACCTGATGTAGACATACAGAGGCTCAAAAGACTCTCGTTTTGATGCTTGTTCGATGTAACCAGAATTTTTTCCCCTGAGAAAGACTCGAGCCCCCGTCTCTGTCTGGATGTGACTCAGATATGAACCTCCTGGACCCTCAACTTTTTCATTCACGTTGAATGAGGGCAGAGCCTGGTCCAGACCCACAAATATTTTTGTATGCACAAAACTCTGAGGATAAGGAAAAAACATTACTCATTATTTTATCCTGCACATTTAGGTAAGTAATTGATGTCTAAAATAGGTTTGACTAAAGGTAGAACAGGTTTGTAAGCAGATGCAGTGATCCAAGGCTTTTTCCCTGTAGACCATGGATGTTCTCTCTGCTACGTAGTCTGGGAGGTGGGTATCAGTGAAGGCAACATAGTCTTCATTTGCCTCACTTTCTTTACCTCCATTGTTTTAATCCAGACTGATACAATGAAAAGCAGCAAACAATCACTATGAACCCTAAACATTATGATCCCAATTTTACTTTTTAAATCAAGTATGACATTATGTACCAATGCTACAAAAAAGGACAGTTGTTTTATCCATGTCGCTACCTCCTCTATTTAATGTGTAATGTAGTTTAGATACATAAAAGTTAGATGTCTGCTTACAATTGAGAGAAAAGTATAAAGTATACTAATTTTGATTTACAGCTTGGGGAAAAGCCTACTGATAGCAGAGGTATAGCACTCCTATAAAAGGCCAAACTATTTATGACATGGTAACATTTTATTCATGAATCCCCAAAAAACTTAACAGATTTCCCCACCATGCAGCAGGGTGAACTTCACCACACATATCATGCACGTTTACCCCTGAATGAGGAGCGGCGGGCCGATGTCCCTGGCCTGGAACTGAGTTGGAGTTGGGCATCCGTGGCACAGGCTGGGGAACAACAGGCCGAGGAGGCTGAGGGTAGAGTGTAATCGGAGGCATTACAGGCACCTGCTGTCCTCCTGATGCTGCTGAGGCCCTCATCAGATCCTCAGAGATAATCTCCTTTATCCTCATCACTGCCTCTGTTGCACAAAAGTATGCAATTTTTTGGATGTGAGCCATATTCAATCTCTTGCCACAAACTCTGGTTATATTGAGCAGATAAATAAGTGCTACTTACTGTTCACCTGTTCTTGGTTCTTTCCCTGGACATGCAAATACAAAGGTCTTTGTCTAAAAAAAAATAAAAAAAATAAATCAGAAACATCATGTTCAATAAAGAACTTTTGTACTCTCCCAGACACTTGTTCCTATTAATGTGCACCAAATAATTGGCTGACACTCTTATTTGATTATTATGTCAGACTGACTGTGCGAATTATTGTCTTGATACATACCCTCCCTTTCCCTTTTCAGCTTCAGTCATAAAATGACCCTTGGTTGAGATGACTGCTCCACTAAACTGTCGGATCTGAAAGAGATGATATGATATATGATTAAGATTGGGGTGAGAATTGGAATATACCCGCCACGAGTATGGTGTAATTCAGCCATGACCACTTTCCACATACCTCTTCCTGTGTCTTGCCTTTCGTAAGAAGGTCCCTGCAATTCAGTGGTACATCATTTATGTCAACCTCTGTAACCACCATCTCTTCTGTAGCTGCTGGCACAGGCACACTTGGAGGAGTCTAAAAGGCACATGAAGTGACAAGGAAAACTGTAAGCCTGTTATATAACAAATCATATTAAACAGAAGCTACAACTTTTTAAGTCATGCACACCTTTGCAAGTAATGGTGGAGGAGTTAACAGCTTTCCTTTTGCCATTAACATGGCATTTATTTTAGCAGCCATTGCTGCAGCCATTTCAACTCCTCCCTGAGGTGCTGACTTTTCTCCTGTTTGTGGTGGCTGGGACACTGTGCTGTTTGAGCCAGCAGGGCTGACAACTCCTGATAAGGAGACAGGGTGGCCTGCATTTTCATTACTCGTCTGCTGCCTTACATCTACACTCTGTTTAGGTTGGGCTGGCTGATCCCATCTGCTGGTTAGGCATCTGAGAATAATAAACAAGACACAAGCAAAATGTTAAGCTTAAACACCAAAAACAAATCACATTTATTACAACACACCATACATTAAATCTTAGACGAGCAGCAAAAGATCTTAAACTTTAAAATGGCAACCTTTTGCAAGATACTTATTGTAATACATTTCTATATTTCAACTGTGCTCAAGAAGACAACGGATGGGTAAAGGGAAATATATGAGTACCCTACACACTTTCTCAAACTTCTAACATTTGTCGAGACAAAACTTTGTTTGCTGATAATCGAAAAGTAGGAGAACACTTCATAAAACATTTTCAACATGTCGAACTTACTGGAAATTTTGCCGGATGTCTGTTTACTGGTCGCATGGATGATTGACCACATTAAAAGCTATTTGACTTATAGATACATGGCAAAGTGTTGCAGATTTCTTATTACAAAATCTTGAAATTTATGATGAGGCTAACACACCGTTAATGCCAAATTGCAGTTGGGTAACTGTTTATATTGAGATAAGTTAAGATATTTACGCTAGCATTAGTTAGCTAACGTAGGGGGATAACTAAGAGGAGTTAAGGCTAAGTTAGCTTCCTAGGCAAGTTACGATATAAATATAA
>JAPZDY010000001.1:27834764-27850605 GCA_029783645.1 Ctenochaetus hawaiiensis | reverse complement strand
GTGAACTGATGATTTCTATGTAAAGAAACTGAAGAGTTGATCGAAGTTAAAGTTGATTAGAAACCTACCTGAATTACTTGATCTTCAGAAGTGATCTCTATGGCCTCTTGGCTTTGTTCTAGAGCTGTGAAAATTGCATTTCCAGCCCTTTTACAGACAGAAAGACAACGATAAAATAATGTTGGTTAACAAATGCAACAGGCAGAATGTCCAGCATCTTTTTATATGCATATGCACATTAAAAACGTATACATTTAGCGTTAACATGTATTGAAATTGGCATATTATTAAAAGTAGATGCCTTGAATTCAACAAAAATGTAACTACAACACTGCAGAGTACATGACTCACCTCAGTTTGAACTGCGCCCGCACCTCTCCATGCTCTAACTGTAGCAGCTCATTATAGCAGGCCATCATATTGGCATTCTCCACATATCTCTGAGGGTCAGAGGCAACACTGAGCAATGCAAATCAATCAAAGACGACTAAAATACCACTTTCATGTCAAAGCAATCATTATAGGTTTTGTAATAATGCTGCAACTGCCATGATTAACCATGATTCAGGCACAGCGAACTCCATGCACATGTCTACTGAGCAAACAAAAAAGAATTTACAATCTGTACTCCTGCCTTACAGTGAGTGTTGACAGTGGGGGCATAAAAACATTTCGAAAGAATAACACAAATACAGGCAGCAGAAGACACACGAACTCACAGTCGCACATATTTTCACTCACCCTATTAAAGCCAGCATTGATCAGGGGCATCACAGAGGCTTCCTCTCTGTCTGGCCTTAAAAAGAGAACATGTGAGCACCCAAACATCGCTATGAAAGATGCTTGTATAAAGAACATTAGAGGTTTGGTCCAAAAGACAGGCTGAAGGCCCGCAGACCCTGCTGAGTCAGGCCTTCCAGCTCTGACAATAAACCTAATCATCAGTCACTTACAGAGACAGTGAGGGCAGGACACACACACACAAAAAAAGTGGGGTGCAGAAAGGAAGAGGGCGGCATTGGAGTTGTACGTACCTTTTCACAACGGCGACTATCACAGTGTTTTCTGAAGAGTTGACCGCTCTAATTGACCTGAATGTAAACAGAGGGAGCCTTTTAGCCAGTGAGCAGGCTGGTGGAAAAGCCCATGGCATCAAATCAATGTATTTTTCAGTTTTTCACGCTCCGATTCTCCCAGGCAGGCTGAGCCCAGTGGTGGAGCTCTGTGAGCAGGCTTAGGCCTCTGAAAGAATGCAGTGTACAGGGCCACTCATCCGCCTGTGGTTTTCCCCAGCCAGTGGTCATAAAGGCCCTTTAGTTCCCCATCTGAGCCTGTGCGTGTACACTGAACATATGGATTGGCCAAAATGAATAGGGTTAACATACACGCTGGGCAGGGCAAATGAATGTTTGTAAATGTGTTTTTGGTTTGGGCAGAGGCTAAAGATAGAGGGTGGTATGGGCAGGCACCGCTCATTTCTCACTGACATGACTCCACGAGGGAGCAAGCGATGGGAGCTGCTGAGCCCAGAGTGAGCTGGCCATCTACCCCCTCATACAGAGTCATACTCACACGTGTTACCGAGCGCACTGTAACACATAAAAAGGGGCGCTATAATTTTGCCCCAGATCAAGATCATCTGCTCTGGATTACACCATTGGCCTGATAGTCACTAACTGAACTCAATTTAACTGTGTCTAATAGATTAGTGATTGAGAAACCAGGCGTTCAGTTACCTGACAGGGAGCTTCAAAAAGAAGACAGACTGTGGAGTAGCTCAACTAATTTAAAATAAATAAATTACATATAAAATTACAATTAGATTTTAATTAATACTGTGTAATTGTAACATCCGACCACAGGATATTAAGATTAAGGATACATGAAGACGGGTTAACAAGCAGGCAGAGAAGTTTTAACAACTTAAAATTATTAACTTAGAGAATAAATAAGACTAAGTTTTGGATTATCAACTGAGATTGGTAGCTACAAGTAAATAAATGGTTAAGAGTTAAAAGAAAGTAATAATGTTAAAAATCGTTATCTAAATTGTTAAAATAGTTAGTTACATGTTGGATAAACAATTAAAATATCTTAAGGTGATGAATAGAAAACCAGGTTAAATGTGTTGATGAAAGGCTATGTGAACTCATCTGACAGAGCTTTGGGTTACATGAGACAAATACAGAGGAAAAAAAAAAAGCTGGCATTGCACTACATCATTCTAGAAATACAACATGAAGTGGCCTACCGGCATAGTGCTTCAGCATCAAAGTGTCTGGAATGTCTGTGGTCAATGATGACGAGGTCATGATGCTTCTCCAAGAAGCATTCAAGGGCCGACTCCGGTGTTCGTGCCATGCTGAACCTGAAGTTGGCCTTCTCACATGCCCAGCAGAAGCCATTACTCTGACTGTCCTCTTTGGCAAAAACTAAAAGTACCTGCAAAGAGGGAGAGAGAGATGAATAAGCACATGAAGCCCATTTATCCAACTGAGAAATCCCTTTTTTAAAGTAATACTATTACCACGACTAAAAATAGATTACTTATCTAAAACTGGAGCTGAAGAAGGCTGTGCACAGAGCTAAGATACATAGGGAGCAAATACAATATATAACATATAAACTAATGTCTACATAAGGAGAAGATCACAGAAAAAAACAGAAAAACAAAGATGCAAAAGAGCTGAGATTATGAATGCTTCATGAGATGCAAATAAGCAGGGGAGTAAAATTTAAAAGGACTGAACTGAAACTGAAAAAAAGAGGGCTGCAACTAACATTAATTTTTTTTTTTGTAGAAAATGCCAGAGAATCAAAGGAACGCCCATCAACCATTTCCTGGAGCAAAATGTGACATTTTCTGTGTTTTTTTTTTGTCTGACAAACAGTCCAGTTTTCAAAGATATTCAATTTGTACTGGTAGGCAAACTAAAAATAAGCATATCATCACATTTGAGGATAAAATCAACTAATTGCTGATGTTTTGTATAATAAATTACTTAAAGGATGAATTATAAAAATGTTGCCAATAAATTGATACAGCATTTCAAGATTAACCTTGTACTTAAAAAGGTAGTCGGTCATTGTTTGAATTACACATAATTTTGGCGAAACATGCAAAACAACATTTGCAGTCCCTTAAGAGAAATGTTACATTTATGGACACATGAAATCTGCGTTTGTCCCAATCAAACAGAAGCCACATTGTTTCAAACGGGCTGGTAAAAGTATCTACTGGTAAACACTAGAAAGCTACAGGCTTAACTGATATGTAGCTATGAGCCAATCAGATTAACTGGCATTACTAATCACGATTCATCTGCCTCCGCCCTTTGCTATAGAATCAGCTGGGTGGAGACTGTGACAGTGAGATGCGGTTTTGATGCCTCAGCATATCAAGAGCTCTGAGATGTCAAGTCATCACTGGCGCATTCACGCTCATTTGCGCCCGCCGTCGTCCTAATCAGCCTGCAGTGCGGGCTCGACTGTGACCTCAAGCCTCCGATGGACAGACCCTGATTGATCAGGCTCGGCTCGCTCTCGGGTGCGTCAGAGATTTTATTGTCCGCTGCCATGATCTATGACACAATTAGTCGAGGTGGCCTTGACTGGCTGCGGCCCCTCCCACTGGTCTGCCAAGGCTGTGGCAGAAAAGTGCTGCTACCATCAAACCAGCCATTGAGAGCATGCACTCTCTCTCTGCCAGCATACTTTCATATAACCCCTCACTTGCGTAAATACTGGACTAGAGATTTAGGCCCGCCTCCAAGAGCAGTGCTGCACTAAGAGCAGATTCATGAGTCACTCTCTCAAACAGACGTCATCTCCAACTGTTGGCAGGGAGCAGAATGAACGTAAAGAAGGGAAAGTTTGTTCTGCAGTTTTTCAGTTTGCATCACACCTGTAAAATCGAGTTAGGCTACAAAGACCTGACTTTGAGTGAGAAAACTGGAGCTCCTGTCCTCCACACAATGAGGGAACAGAGGATTGGTTGTTTTTTGACAGTTGTACTTTTTGATTCATTCTGACGATTGGCTTTATTTAAGTACCACAGACAGCTTCAGGCCTGAAGCAGAAAGCCTTTTTTACGCCTGTGAGGAGGGGTGTTGCTAATGCAAACCATATTCCACATATGAACATTTTCCCTACAAGCTGCAATAAGTGTCCAGGTCATAAATACATCACCACTGAGTCCTGCAGCTATGTTCGGTACGCGCAGGGAATTAGATCAGAATTCCACATTGGGATGTTGGTAGAAAAGTCAACATTCCCGCAGAGGTGGGGGAAAGGGGTAACATCGACTGAGATAAGGTTTTTTCACATGCCTGTTCTCAGACTAGACAGATACGCCTTGCTCAGTAATAACACACCCAGTCGCAACAGACAAAAAAAAAAAACTTTTCATAGTACATTAAGGCTTTATGTTTTTTTTTTTTTTTTAAAGTGAGGTTAAACGGTTTATGCTCCAAAGAAACAGATGGAAAATGCATAGAAAGAAGCAAAGGAGACAGAGACAGCCAGAGGGGGGGAAAAAATAGTTTGAAGGGGGTAGCGAGCATTTTGGCAGAGTCTGATCGCTCTGTCTAGAAAACATCATTGTTGAAAACAGAAAGAGAGAGAGAGAGAGAGAGCCTGGCCAGATCCTGTAAGCCGCGAGAAAAGAGGAGGAGCAGCGAGGAGGAGGGCATGACAGGATCAGCTGTGAGTGATAAAAACAGGAAGGGGATATCTCTCTACCTCGTTTTCCTACTGTGGTCACACTGGAGCGCATCAGACAATAAAGGAGAGTCTCTGTTCACTCATATATGGCATTAAATTACAGGACATATGATGTGTTTTTTTTTTTTTCTACTCTTGTTGACTTTATATCGTCATTGTTATACTAAGTTTGGCAGTTTTGATGTTGAACATGTCAGAAGCTATGTACAAGAGCTGCAGCTAAAAATTGTTTTGTCTATGAAATTTAAAAACAGAGTGAAAAAAAGGACCAAGTGTCTTGTTTTGTCTCACCACCAACAGTTTAAAAATCAAGTGTGTTACAACTACAATATATAGACACAAAAAAAGGAGACAAAATTCACATATTTGGGCAGAAAATGTTTGTAGTTTAGCTCAAAAAAGTAATAAAACGATTCACCGATTACAAAAATATTTGATGGTTGATGTTCAGCTCTTCAGTGCATCATTTAAGCAAAAAAATGAAGACAAACTTTGTAGAGTCTCAAAACACAATAAAAATTCCTAAAAAGTTGCAAAGTTTCACTCAACATCAGCGTGCAGGATGAAGGAACAAGCCCAGAACCAAACTGTATAATGAAGCACTGAACGTCAGGGAATGTCCTGTTTGCAGACACAAGACTGGTCCATGGATCCTCTGTGCAGCTCTTCCATAACGTGCATTGTTCATTATGGTATGTTCTTGGTCATAAATGTTTGGCCTTGTTGCCTTGACAACCCAAGGCTGCATTGAACACAATACGTCCATTAACAATTTTTTTTTTCCTCTTTCTTCTTTGAAAGTTTGCATGAGGACTTTTTTTTTCTTTAATCTCTCTGGGAGGTGTGGTATCTTTGAGAAATTCAAGATTAGTTCTGACTGCAAACAAAAAGTAGTGCGACGCTTTGAAATACTAATCCTCGAAAAATGCTACCAAATATTTACAGTCACACCAAGTTTAGCTCAGCTAAAAGCCACTAAATGATATGGATATAAACATTCCACCGCAGAAAGGAAAGCCTTAATGCATCCAGGCACATAAGCATCAATCATTCAGATGTTCTGTATTGTTTTTACGATACCTGAAGTGGGTCTTTAAGTAACTTCATTGGTCCAAATTGCACCTCTGTTAATGTGGTCTGAAAGATAACAAGAAAAAATACACGGATTAGAAAAATAATCATTTCATGAAGGTGATAGTTTCAGTTTTAGTTACTTCAAAAGTCTTTTAACTCTTTTTTTTGTTTTGTTGACATATGCTTGCATTGTTATTGTTCAGGATCCTGTATCTACTGCTGCATGTGGAATATTGATAATAACAGCAAAATCACACATACAATACACATTACACTTCAGAATATTATGTACATGTTTACTATGACAGTTTTACTTACAAGTTACTCCATAGATTGAGATTTTCAATATAAAACATGATCATATTACCAAATATTTCTATAGGTTAATAATCATGTCTATCTGAACTAACTACAAACTGTTCAAATTAGCTTCACATCAAACAAACACAAAAGCAAAATGCTTCTTTCTAATTATAGATCAGTGATAAAAATCAATAATATCTAATAGTATAACACTCAAACAGACCATATGTGTCCAACATTAATACTTATTTCTTCCACTCAATACTTGAGATTCGTTTGGCTTCTTTTACTTCATTAAGAGGCCGAATGAATCTCTCATAAAAACAGAAACATATGGGCTTTTACACAGCATGGTAAGAAGTTCAAATTACCTGCAACTTGACCTGTTACAACATTACATGCTGCTCACACATGACCGCTTCTGTAATAGCAGTCTAATCATATAATGTCTTAATATATATCACACCACAGGACACTTACTTTTATACTTTCATTAAATTTTGCTGTACTTTCATTTTTTCTTTTATAGTTTTAATACTTTTCAGGATCTGTTTTCTACTTCAGCCGTTGACTGAATCAGAAACAAACGCTTGTGATTTAATCTCCCAAATTTTTTTAAGTCGTTTCACCTCAGAGTTGTGACAATTAAAAAAATTAGGAGATTCCACTCAGACAGGTTTTCACTCATTACACTTTCCCTTCATGAGCTTTACTCTTTTCTGTCTGCAAATAATTTAGCTTCCTTCCTGCTAAATGGAACCCAGCTCAGGGGTTAGTAACCATAGCAACCAAGCCCCTTGCGGACCGCCATCCCTCTAGAATTCCTCTTCTCCGTAAACAATCTACACATGTGAGGAGGAATACAGAGAGGAATTTTAGAGCATGCCGGGCAGCAGTAAATCACTTCTTGCTAAATTGTAAGCCTTCTGAAAGCTCCGTGAAACAACAAAGAGGGGGTGGGGAGGGGGGAGAGAAGCTGATTAGCCCTCGGTTGTAGCCAAATTGACGTCATCACGACACTGGGCCGTTTGTTGTCGTCGTCCACAAACAAGGGGTAGGGTATCAGGATGGCTACAAGCTGATGTTCTGTGATCATCTGATCTTTCACAGACACGAGGAGCTGGTCGCATGATAGGCTCATGTGCACTGAGACAGTGTGCATGTGTTAGTGTTTGACTGACTGTGTGTGTGTGTGTGCGTCTGTATAATAGTACTAACATATAGAAATGCCACAAACTCCTGCTTCTCCAGAGGGTTTGACCAAACAAGACCTACTTTCCCTGTTGTCAGACATGATTTCAATTACTCTGACCATGTGTGTCAGAAGGAATAAATCAGTCATCAGCTTTACTAATTTTAATTACAGATTCAAACCAGCCATTCATGTCCCTTTGGAGGTGAAATGAAAACATGCTCTCTTCTATAGAGAACTGGTGGGTAAATGTCACAGATGATGGCTGCATAGAAATATACCACACATAGAAATCGTGTTTGCATTGTGATGCCGTTTGTTGGTGAACTTGAGGTCAGCGTGTTGACGTATGGAGTCGGACCACAGAGCCTCCAGCTAGCCGAGGGCCTAGCAAGAGCAGCACGCAGCGCTCCGTCTTCATCCGGGGAGACTTCCTTCTCTAACTGACACTGACATAACCAATGCAATTGCAGCTGAGGTTGTGCAACTCGAATAGCCAGCCTGGCACACACACACACAAAGCTGAACCAGTCTGCCAGCCTCTTAGGACAACATACTTCTCTAGTACAGTAGGCCTACACACACACACACACACTGCAATGAATCACTCAGCCAAGCATATGCATCCCGCAAACATCATGCTGGCACCCAACCAGAGGCAAACAAAGCAGTGGAAGCGAGTGAAAAATGTAGGCCAGGCGGGCGAGGAGTACGGACATGGTGAGTGTGTCTACGTCATCAACGCCCCGCCCTCCTGCTGTATGCTGCTGCTGTGTTGTACCAGCCACACCGGGATCTCTCTCTCTCTCTCTCTCTTCGTGCACATGGGCCACTTGTTAATCAGATGACAAGTTGGCTGAGTGGCAGGGCAGAGTGCAGATGCAGTTGGGCAATTGTGCAAGCAAGAAAAGTCTGAATTAAATGCAATGCATTCTGGTCTCTGTAGTTTGAGTCTGGGCGATGAATCAATGTCACTGTTAAGGGACTCTCAGGGGAATCTTACAGTATTGTGATGACATGGTTTAATCATGTTATCATTTTTTAAAAAATGTAAGCATGTTAACTATTTAAGCTCTTGTTTTAAACATGAACAGTTTGCTCCATTATTACCTGTATCTAAATCTATAGTTTACATCCATATGAGTAAATATCCTTTGAACAAACCTGCCCAAACAAACCGCATGTGCAGTGAATTCATAGTTTTAGTTTCAAATTATTGCTCCAAAACCTCCAGGACAAAAGTAAGCCGTGGGTCCTTTCTATACATTGTGTTCATACACAAAGTTTCACTTAATCTAAATTAAATTCAACAGTTCTGAGATGATTTTTATGATGTCTGAAGGTTATAATGCTCAGACCTGTTTTTAGAGAGAAGCTGATTCAGTGTTGACGTTTGTGATGCTGTTTCGTTGCATCAAACTTAGACATGGTTTAGTATTGCGTCAAAACCATTTAAACTAAGATCAGAGAGTAAATAATAGCCACACCTGTCAGTATAATGCAATACAATTCAGCAACACTAGCACTTCTAACAAAACTGAACACTGAGACAGGATTTATTGCAGAACTGCTGCATTAGACTGCATTAGTTTCACCAGGCTGTATGCAATGTCCTTGCAACTGGGTGTATTTGTACGTGTAGTAGGTGATTAGTAATTAATTTGTGTTAATTTGACTGCTTAAACCCATGCAGCATTTAGGCACAAAATAAACTGAGACTTAAATAATGTGAACTCATTCGAGTGAACTCCAGTTATTTTAGTTTTTATTTTACTTGGGTTTGTTAAACAATGTAACTAAACAGGTTTAAAGTTCATCTAATTTAGGCTGCAACGATAAAACCTTTTGCTCCCTTAAATCTAAACATCTTTACTCAGAGTTTCTGTTGATACACAGAACCAAGCCAATGTTGTGTTTTACCCAAATTTTAAATATGTATGTCAATCTGTGATGAACTCATTAGATTCATTTTTCTGTAAGGGATGCCAGAGATGCTGTGTTACTACACACTGAGTCAACGACCCACCGTGGTTAAATAAATGAAGCCGACTGCAGAGGCCTTTAAGCTTATAGTACTGATAACAAAACTATATATTTGTAAAGGTGGATTGGTCACATTATTCAAAAAAAAGAAAAGAGAAAGAAAGAAAAAGATGCTTTATAAGCTCATTGAAAACCAAATCCCTAAGAGTTACAAGCAGCATATTGCCACACAGTGAACCCAGTCTTTGGGGCCTTTAAGGGCCTCAAAACATTGTCCTTTAAGATTTAAACCTTGCGTATGATTTAATAAAACGTCGTCAATAATCAGTCTCTCACTGCGAGGTGACAGTTTCCAGACTAACAGCCTCAGGCGGCCTCAGGTCATGTGATATCAAAACTTTCCTCCCTGTCCGGGCCGATCTCTCCACACCAGAGCTGCTGGGTGTCTCCAGTCATCAGCAGCTGCGTTCAGGACAGTCTGCAGTCTCCTGCTACTCTCATTCAACACACCTAATGTATTTACAAAGCCGAGTTGCCTCTGACCCTATATCCTGCTCCCCGTGTATCCGGCCCTATAGATCTCCTCGTCCTCGTCCTCCTCCTTCTCCTCCTCCTCCTCCTTCTCCTCTCCTTCAGCCCACCAGTGTTTCTGCCTCGCACACTCGCAGACTAACACGCACATACACACAACCACACCATACACACTGGGAGAGTGGCTTTCCACTAAAGTGAAAAACAGGAAATTGGATGACATTGTTCGGTGCGCCGACGTCAGCAGTGAGAGATAGAAAGAGTAAACAGCTTCCTCCACCCCAGAGCTGGGACCAGGATGCAGGGAATCTTGGGATGCCTGCCCTGCTCGTGCTTCTGAGGAAAACGTGAATGGCTGCCCCGTTTGCTAACCGTCTCCAGATATATTCGCTTCGATACAGCTTCCTTCAGCTGACATGCACTCCCTCCCTTCCAGGCTCTAACACCACCTCTTCTTTAGCGTTCATCTTTAAAATTTCTCCACATGAGGTGAAGCAGATATGCAGAGCTGATAACATTACAGCAACATTAGATGGGATCAGCATTTCCTCTATGGAGAGGATTAAAAGTGCTGGTCTCTCAACTTGTGACAGTGTCTCTTGTATGGTATAATGTTTGTGTATATGTGTTCCTGTTAAAACATGTGAATCAAATGGATATGAATCAATGTTCTTCATTAGGTCTGATTACAGTCTCAGCCACAGGTGTAGACGCACACTATGTACCAGACAGACAGGCAGACAGTCAGACAGTCAGACACACTAACTCTCTCACACACACTGAGCTCAGTGATGGGCTAAATGGCACCGAGTGGCACATCAGCCTCGCCACACGCTGAGCCACTCAGATCGAGTGGTAGCTGCCCATGCTGTGTGTGTTACCTCAAAAAGAATAATTCACTTTCATGTGTGGCCACTTACATTCGCCACCCATAGATCTGCACTGAGGCTGTCGATAACAATGGGGCTTCAAACCCGCAACCAGCTCTGACAAATCAATAAGCAGCTCTGCAAAAAGCTCATCACTTTTTATTTTAGGCTAATTTAAATTTTAAAATAGAAAAGCAGAATTTCCAAAAAAAAGGATGCATTAGTCATATTTATTATATGCTACCGCTGTTTAGTTTAAACATGTTTCTTCAAATTTGGTGAATAAGTGAAGAATTACATGTCTCTTTATTGATTTAGAAGGTTTTCCTACTTTCCAAGATTAATGAGCCATTAAAAATAAACAAATGGATTATTAGAAAAATGCAGTGTTAGAGATGAAAACAGGGCTGTTTTTCTTCACTTATGGAACATTTTATACTTTGTCATCGATATATTCTAAGGTAAAGGCGAGTTGATTTCTGTATTCAAACACAGCATTCAAACTTGGCCTAATAACGTCGGATACGGCTGAAGTGCAGACTTCATCCTCTCTGCTGTTTCCCCCTCTGCTGTGAGTGTTTGTGTGTGTGTGAGTGTGTGTGTGTGTGTGTACATATCCCAGTCCCGGTCAAACAGACACACTCACGACACAGACAGCAGAGGAGAGAGACGAGACAGCAATGTAACCTGGTCACTATGTTTTTTAGAAACCTCGCGCTGTTCTTTGGCTGGAAGCTTCGCACCAAAGCCTGAAGGCTGAAGCCCAGAAATGTCCTGAACACAGCAAAGCAAGGAGGGGAAAAAAAGGACGATTCAAGAAGACAAAGATAAAAGCATCAACACATACTTGTAGTGGATCATAATTAATATTTAGCTTGAATACGAGTCTATACATTTTTTATAGTTTTTAAGAAAATTCATCATGTTATGGCTTTTATATTTCACTCCTTTATTAGTTTTGGGTGAGTTACACATTCAAATTTTAATGGCTTCAAGCATTTTTTCTATTGACTTTGAATGCAATTTTTGAAGGTCCAATTGAAAAGTGTCTACCACATTTATTTAATGTAAAGGTCATGTAAATTTTAAGAGTGTATGACTTCTGTGAGTCCTGCATTGACCTGCGACCTGTCCTGGGTGTTTCTGTGTCTTTTGTCAAATGCAGTCGATCATGTCTGTGTATGAAATTAACATTATTGGACACTAATCACTTGATTTCTGTCATTCATCATTATATCAGTCAAGTAGCTCTCATTTGGTGACCCTCAGTTGTTCTTAACATTTGTCAATTCATCGTAGTATTTTTTTAAAATTCATTATGTAGGGTAAGAGAGTTCTCACAGGACAATGCAACAACTATCAAAAAATACTAACATACTATAAAGTGGACCATGAAGTGAAAAGTAGATAATTTCATACAAATACTCTGCCATTCAAACTTTAAAATACTGAAAAACTTCTTTTTGTATGTGAAACTAATCAGATGCACCATTAGTTCATAATCTTCAAACCCCTTTGGTTTTAAGCCCGGTGTGAAGCAAATGATGATTAAGTGACAAAGTGATGATTATGTGCTAAAATTCAGAGTCGGAGGTGTTGGTATTTTCTCTCAGCAGGGATTTTAAATTACAATTTATTTTTCAAAGTAATCAAAAAAACGTCTTATTAAGGGTCTGCAACAGTATTAAGTTAACCCCCCTGTGTGAATGAATATATAAAGCCATTACTTTTGCACACAGGTGCCGCAGAAATCACGCACATCATCGATGATTAAGCCCGAACACCACAAGTCCAGACGTTAATACAACTTCCCACATTTCCAGCACTTCCTTTCCCTCATGTTTTCCTCCTATTTTCCTGCACACTGATGTCCATCGCTCTCTGACTCTCTGATTCATCAACACGCAGCAGCTCACATGCAAAAAAAACCCCACTACCTGAATGTACATGTGTTATTTCTGTATTATATTTTTGTATTTGTTGGTGTACAGCGAAAGCACATGGCATTACTTCACAAGAGAAAAGCACAGATGGCAATAATGCTTTAAAAAGGCTTTAAAAAAAACATGTCATGTACATTTCTGATACGTTTATCTAATCTTATTTTTCTGCACGGCTTTAAACTGAAGATAAAGAGCAATAAAGAAGACTCCTCCTCACTCATCCAAATAAAAATAAAGCATTCATCTAACAGGTCAACGTAATTGCAGTTCATTGGTTTAGAAAAATAACCGCGACCGTGTGTATTCTGGCTCTATCCACATGTCTTATCCATGGTGACCAAGCCCACACTCAGCCAGGCAGAAGACTTTAGTTGAGTCACTGGCATGGCTGAGGGAAACTAGGCCACTGTGGATCGGTTTGTCCCAGAACATCCTCGCTTTCTCTGTATTTCTGTCTCTCTCTCTCTCTCTCTCTCTCTAACACACTACAGGGGAAAGACCAACCTCCTGCAACAGAAACTACAATATCCTGTAAAGGTCATGCACAAACAGAAACATTAATTTATTATTTTGAATATGCAAAACTAAATTCAGCTAGATATTTGTATGTAGTATTATTCCCAGTAATTTTTTTTTTTTTTTGACATGATAAAATAACAGGCTACAGCACATGAGTATACATATTAAATACACACATCTATGTCTGACCTTCCTTTCCCTCTTTTCCCTGTAATCAGTCACATTATCTTGTGTATATGTTTTAATCCATCTACAAAAGAAGGAACTTTCCACCTGTAATAAATTATGTTTTCTGCTTAGTTTTAAATGTAATATGAGCTAGGGCTGCAATCAACAAATATTTCTATTATCGATTCATCAGTCAGATATTTTAACAGTTATTTTATTAATTTATTTGATTATCTAGGGCGAATGTAACACAAAGCTCCCTTAAGGCTGATTAAGCATGTCATTCAACATATTCCTTCATCACAAAATGTATTATAAATCAAGCTGTGGTTGCACAGTTAAAGGTTTGTATTATTCTATGATTTATGTCAAAAAATATATAACTTTTAACTAACAAACCCTCTGGTCTCTCCTGGTTTCAGGTCTTCAGGTTCAGGTTTTTAATTTTAGCTTGCACAGTAAGATGCTGGTTTTACAAGCATCCTTCACTTATGGTAGATGGACTTGGGAAGCTGTATGAAGTGTAAATAAAAACAGAATGCTAATATTTTCAACAAACTACGCTAATAAACAACAGTTTAAGTCAGTTAAAGGTTCCAAACAACAGCTGAGCCTTTCTGTGATGCCCCTTTCATACCCAGTCAAGATGTAACCACCTGTTACCAATGAACCTGTTTACCTGTGGAATGTTTTAAAAAAAAGTGTTTCCTGAATATTCCACAATTTTCCCGGTCTATTTTTGATCTTCTCCCAACTTGCATCAAATTTATAATAGGCACATATTCACAGGAAGCAATACATTTATAACTTAAAACATAAAATATTTGTTTTATTATGTCCTAATTTGAATTAAGTTTATGTTAAATTTATGTCAAAATGATCACATTTTGTTTTGATTATGTTTTTCTCAGCCTCTTTGGAATCGAGTATATAACTCTGAAGAGCACAATATAAACCATAAAAACAGCTCGACATATAATGATAAACAAAACTAAAGTCTGACCCAAGAACACACCCACATAATTTAAAAGAACAAAATACAATAAAGAGAGAAACACACACATACACAGGCTACTGATGCACACTTCTTCCACATGCTGCCCCAAATACGGCAATTTCTAATCAGCCACGCATGAAAGTGCACACAGATGCACACACACATTCATTGTTTTTCGAGCAGTGCTTCCAGAGTACGCCCTGACCTTTATTCTGTCTGCAGTGACATCTCTCCTACCTCACCAGATAGTGCGGAAATTCAAGCATACGGGAATGTGCACACACACACACACACACAGGGGGAAGACACCGAGTAACTCACAGGAGACAGAACTTGTCCTGGAATTCAGTCCCAAAACGCCCTTGAATGACGTCTGTGGTTTAAAAATACAGAGTTTGCAGAAAATGGATAGGTTACTTTATCCTTGGTGACCTGTCCCTGTTTCTCACCGGCGTTTCACACCTTGCAAGCATCGCCTAAGATATCATACAAAGGCCATCAGATGTGAAGTCCTGTTTTAGTGCAATCTCTTCTGCTTTCTTTATAGTTCAGCAGAGAAAAATGAGAAAAAAGATATTTTTATCATATATTCTGTTTTTATAGTTATTTTAAGGGTAATTGATACGTTCATGGCAAAGAGCTAATTTTAGAAAACATAGCTGATTTAGTTTTGGTCTTTATTTACACATGTATTCGAGCAGAGGTGGAGGACAAGGACCCCTTTTTGTAGGAGTCAAGAAGTCAAAAAGGGGTCCTCAGCAGACGTTATCATCAACATCAAAATGGCAACCACTGATCTCCTTCTTTATCTTGGGCAAGAGGTAAAGTCTGAGGTTACAAAATCAGGAGAATGTTGGACAAGTGGAAATCTGCATTCCTGGATGACTGCATGAAGGTCAATGTTATCTATTTTCTGAGACTGAGCTGACTTGCATTTTTCAATTACCAGAAACAGAAATATCACAAAAGTTATTAACTTCACACTTTCTACATTATCACAGAAAAAGTTGCACTGTATGTGCATCTGGGACAAGCTGTATGACTCATGTTATAAAACCTCAGGCCAAAAACACCCCTTATTGATGCAGTGTGTTTATATTTTTGGCTAAAACAAAATGTGCATTGAGATTAAATGCAGGTAACGTGTGTGCAACATCATGGCGCATGCTGCATTCCCTCAGCTCCTGATGCTTCCTGGGCCTGCGTGCTTAGCCTGTGTCCATAGTGGCATAAGTGTCTATGTGATCTGTGCGTCACTGTGCCAAGGAGAGCAACCGAGGCCTGGCAGCAGAGCAGTTCCTGCCGACAGGCCAAGGGACAAGGGTTAGAGACTGTGCTTAGAGCCCTCATACGCTGGTCTACAGGGACATGAGAAGAAGAGCACTAACGAGAGAGGAGACGCA
Source organism: Ctenochaetus hawaiiensis (assembly GCA_029783645.1). Classification (NCBI taxonomy): domain Eukaryota; kingdom Metazoa; phylum Chordata; class Actinopteri; order Acanthuriformes; family Acanthuridae; genus Ctenochaetus; species Ctenochaetus hawaiiensis. The sequence continues at coordinate 27,834,901 of JAPZDY010000001.1, read as the reverse complement.
CTCATTAAACATGGAGAGAAATGCATTAAGGCCGTTCGCTACAGTGCTTTATAAACTGACTGTCAAAACTGTGATGATGGAACTGAGGCTAGGATTTCTGAGGTTTGAAATAAAAAAAAAAAAAAAAAGAGGAATGA
>JAPZDY010000001.1:27819794-27834664 GCA_029783645.1 Ctenochaetus hawaiiensis | reverse complement strand
TGAGATTTAAATGAGATCGGGAGATGTATGCCCTTGACTTTTATACATCTCCTCTGGCTGTATTTATTTAAACTGGGTCCCCCCCTGCAATTTCCCTCTTCATCTTTTATTATGAGTGCTGTGAAAGCCTGAATCTACATACTACAACAGCAGCAAGCCTGCCTGGTCAAAGGGGTAATGCAGTCATTTATTATTTCTATTAATGGTAAAAATCAAAGCAACAGAGGGGGAGATGTTCTTACTTTGACCTCTAGTATGGGCCAAGCCCCAAAAACACTGGATCCTACATTTCCCATGATGCAACAGAATATTTAATTCATCTTTCCCTGTTTTCAAAATGCAACTTATTTCAACTGAAACACCTGCGGTTTGTGACACAAGCTTTCTTAAGTTTTACTCAAGAAAGAAAACTCTAATGACGTCATCAAGGTTATTTTTTAAACCTCCCATATCAAAGAAAAATAAATATATACAGTTGTTGTTATAAGATGTGCAGTCTGCCTCACAAAGACTTCACTGAACTTTACATGTAAAAAAAAAAAAAAGCCGGTATAAAGCTGCAGTTTATATGCAAAACCTTCAACCACAACCTTTGTTGAGACCCTCAAACCAAACCGACAAGTTTAAACAGGAGCAGAAAGGACTGGTTGCCCCGCAAAACCTCATGTCTTAAAAGGCCTGTTCTCCCCCTGCATGAGCCTGGCCAAGACCCTGGTCAATCTTGTTGCACTCGTCTCCTCAAAGGCGTCCTACCAGCAGTCGAGGCCCGAGGGCAAAGCACCCCTGGCTTCAGAGGCAGCTGCAACGCCATCTAACAGCAGGATGAGGGGCAAGCGTAACCCCTTTAACACACATAAGCACACACCTGAAAGTTATTCCCTACTGTTTATCATGCCACTTTGCCACTTGTCCATATGCATGATCAGTTTAACAAAATGAGGTCTATGTGCAGCTGAGACTGTATAAAAACAATATATTTGTACTATCTGACAAAATGAGATACTGTAAACAATTTCACAAGTTATGAGAAGGATTTTCTGCAAGATTTTCCATCACTGAATCAGGCTTTCATGCTATGAAGGGGCGTGCATCTGTATTTGTAAAGCAGCCAATAGTTATCTGTGTAATCTGAAGTTATCTGTGATTGGCCAAAGTCTCGTGTGACAGCCTCATTTTCAAAAGTCTGAAAAGAGAGCCAGGAAGAGGTGTAGAGGTCTAGTTTTCTCTCAGACCACTTTAATTACATAATGCTGGAAGGTTTTTATTGAACTTTTTCCCAATGATGCAAAAAAAAAAAAACAACTTCCCAACTGAGCTTTAAAGAAAATATGCAAATGAGGTCCCCTGTATTTATGACTACCAGGGTGTGTAAATTAATTAAAGACAGAAGACAGATCAACGAAAAAGCCGAGCACTTTCTCCAATGTTCACCTTCAAGGTATTTCTGTCCTTATCCAGATTACCTTGAAATCCCTGTAAGACCTGGACAATCCTAAGCCATTCAGGGCTGTGGGGCAGCCCCTTACTGAAACCACCTGCTCTTCCTCTGCCGCAAGAAGCTTCATTCAACACCACTGCTACTGAAGGCCTACACACCCGACTGCTTCCCTTTTCCACCTACTCATCCCAAATAGTACCACAATTTTGCTCTATATAAACACACCGAAGGTTACTAGCGATCAGGTCTTTATTATATTTCTTTCATTATCCCCTTCCCCATGTGTTTATTAGCCATAAATCCTAAAGTTTCTCTGCTCCCTCTTTGCCTGTGTCATTTGCACTGTGATCCACGGACAGCTGTTGATCATGCGCGTGTTGTCCGCATTTGCCTTTCCCATCTTAGCTCATTCAAGGTAAGGTCAGAGGCCAATAAAGCAAAAGGACGAGCTAAAGGAGCTTGTGATGTCTAAGTGGGACACTGCCTGGTCCAGTGACACTCCAGTATACTGTAATCTTACCGGGAACCTTTCCATTGCAGTCAGCCACTCCTCCTTTTCAGTCCAGCCAAATACATGACAACAAGCAGAGCACAAACAACAAGCTAAACAAGGAGAGCGTCTGGGTTGAATAAGAGATCATTGGTCTACAGTCACTTTGTTGCCAGATCCATACACAGCCGTACAGTCTTCCCTGTGGCCTAAAGAGAGGATTAGCATTAGCTATACGCCCAAGACAGCCACACCACCCCTACTCTATCTGCAACTCTGCATGGCTCCACCTCTCTGCAACAGCTTAGATGTTTTTGAAAATATCATGAGTGGTTCTCCAAGGCTCTTCAGATGGCTGAGAGAGTATTAGATAATCACCGGACTCCCCCTCCTCTTTACCTGCTAAAACAGGAGCACTGATGTCACCATTGCATGAGGGATCAGTGAGCGACACGAGGTGGAGCATCAGGCTTGGCACACAAACTATACTTGGTTTGAACACACACACACACATGAACTCTGAATGAGGAATGGGGATTTGATGAGTGCATGCCAACACACACACACACACACACACACATTCATAGAAGTTTGTAAACACAAAGATATACAGAGCTCAGATTTGTTTGGCTAATTTTCTTCAGTATTAATAAAATCAATGGGTTAAGAGTAGGAAAAAAAATAGTAGTAAACAAAAAGTCTGAGAGCAACTTCCTGTCTAAATAAGTCTAGAAAGTTATACACAACTGAACATGCAGCTGTGAAATTTAAACCTCACTGAATACTTGAAAAATTTAAATTGCACAGAAATATTTTACTATAGTTAGAACATTTCCTGTTTGATATTTGAATAGATATTTTCGAAATTTCCTCTCCTAACATGTTTTAAAGTAGGCTGAGTAAAAATTAAAAATAAAAACTCAGCTCTAAAAACTTTATTTATCATCATTTTTCTACATAAGAGAATTTTAAAAAAAAGACTGTATATCTATTTTTTCTCCGTCACTGAGAAATTCCAGGTCAACCAATCACAGGCCTCCTGCCCCGCCCACCACTGCACCACTTTCCTGTTGGATAATCAACAGTAAGTAGAGAGTGAAATGATGTAGCAATGACATGAAAAGACTCAAAGTAGACTCATTAAAAATCAAAACACAACCTCTGGCAGAACTTTAACAAAAATATGAGGCTTTAAGTTTCCTGTTACTAGATGATTTAGCCTTATGAGAGATTATGTGGATGATGTTTATGTGAAGAAATTACTGTGTGTGAACACCTCCGCCTTTAACACACATTGTTGTTTTACTGTTTGTATGATAATATAATGTTACAAACAGCTACAACCAGCTATCCGGTTACACTGCATACAGCTGAAACGGACGAACTGTGAGGAATGTAATCAGGCAGGTGTAACCAGTGCAATAAATGACACAAGTACCTGTGATGGATGTTTTAACTACTGATTCACTCCTATTAGACAATGACAACTGTATTCCATTGTCTCTCATTGTTGCTCACGTGTATGCCAATTATTTTCAATGATGATCATAGTTTCCGCTGAAACATTTCCTGCTCTCCAAAGTGGCATCTAGATTATAAGTTTGCGACTCCACATATCAAACCACATGCAGTGGCTGAGCCCTATAATATGCTTGGTAACAACAAATGCAACTGGTTCATAAGAAAGTGAAGACTATTATTTTTTCCAGCTGTCAGTAAACACTGTACACGGGAAAACTGTGGCATTAGCAAGAAGCGTTCAAAACAAAAGGCCAAATTTTGAAGAAACAGTTGGATTGTTTCGGCCTCCGATACTGTGAGAAATTGCTGGTTCATGTATCTGCCTGAACATGAGTACTCGCATCTATCTGATATGATGAGATTTATTTATTACAAACAAGACAAGGCTGGGGAGTGGCAGAGGACACCTGCACCCGACCTAACACACTTTACACTGCACAAGGAACCAATATCAATACTTGAAAGTGACCTGTATAAGTGTGATATGAGATAAGCACTCATTCAGACTAGATTTTTTTTTTAAACCCTAAATAGGAAAGCAATGCAGACAGGCTCACTTCCTTTGTTCTGCATCTTAGCCTCAAAATCAATTTGCATGTCACGGCCAAACGGATTGAGTTTTTTTTTTTTTTACACTTCTGTTACAGCTTAGTGTCCCAAAGGTATTTTCCTTTGTATACAGTAAAGTCTGATCTTTGCAGGGGCAAAAGTGACATTTGCCAAAACCCAAAAAAGAGACCGAGACAGGAAACTGACTGACTATTTTTGTTATTATATAGTTAAAGTCTAAAACATGAGCTTTGAACTGTTGTACCGAACCCAAAATGTGTCCTTGCAACCACCCGCCTCATAGTACGAAAACAATGTGCACCATCTGTGCGCTGCCCCATAAAAATTGTAAGGGATATATCAACTGAGGGTACAGTATATCTTCAGAGCAAACGGCAGGACACACTCCAGAGAGTTTTGCGTCATAGCTGTGTCCATTAAAACGAGGAAGGAGACAAGCAATGCCTGCCTAATGCGATGTTCAGCAGGTGAATGAGTGTCTTGCGTGTTTACTACAGCCAGTAAGCTGCAGGCCTGTTAACTTAAATCCACTGAGGCTCTTCTCTGCTCAGAGCTTCTTTAGCGAGGAGAGGCACTGAAATGAAGTCAAAGCCTCAGGAGCATTTTAATTCTAAAACAGTCTCAGATCAACTGCCAAATTTTGCTGTGAAATACCCATCAGGTTTATAATTTGATGCTAAATCTCTCTCAGGCTTTGGAAATCTTGCCCGGGAAGAATCTTTCAGCGTACTGTACTATACACAACCTTTCTTCAGTTTACTCTGGCTACAAGGACAGTGGTGTGACGGAGCGTGAAAATGGCCAAAGTACTCAAGTAACCAGATGCTGCTAACATGGCTGTTAGCATTGTTACCACGGTGTGTTATGCACGGTTACAGCAGTGCACAATTGCCACATAAGGCTCTCTTCCAGAGGAGATTAAAAACACGCCTATGGAGACTGACTCTGTGACACTATGTGAGAGAGATGACTCTCAGATGAACTCTTCCTTTAGGGGAACAAAGATTGTGTGTTCTGGACATTTTGTACTTTTTAAAACCATCCTGTAGTGTAGGATTAGGACCTCCAGAAATCTCACTATAGAGGCTATGCATATGACACTACTGCAGTGTCTGAAGAGTGCATTCACATGAGACATAAAACACTGAAAATATGGCTGAAATATTAAATAGTTGTGGTGCTATCAACTGAACCAATAGACTGAGATGTTTGTATGGACTGCCAAAGGCTCAAGAGAAGAGAAGTGAATTAATCACCAAAACTCAACCAGACAATTGGAAATATGGCGCTGAGACGTTGATATATAGAAACGTTTAGCACTAAATGATACATGTGATCTGTTTGATCTATAAGATGAATATGAAGCTGCGTCCAGTAGCTTAGCTTCACATTTGACTGGAAACAAGGGGAAACAGCTAGCATTATTCTTTCCAAAGCTAACAAGCCTACAAGCACTCTTAAGCTCACAATATTTTCTGGATCTGTACATCTGTACGATGTTTGGTCAACTTTTCAGAGGTTTCTCAATAAAATATAGCAGGAAATTCAATGTTTGGACAAACTTCACTTCCACTGATCCAATCCACTCTTCAGAAAGTCTTTATTTTAAGATATTCATTTGTTTCCCTCCAGCATCAGAGCTCTTTTTATATGGGCACTGTATCATATGACAAGGCCACATCAGAGGTTTCAAGTTATATTAAAAAGCTGCATATTATGAGCCTTATTAGCAAAACTAACCGCCCAAATTAAGGATTAGCATATGTTTACATAAATCAATTAAGTTATTTAGGTAAAAATAAATAAATAAACATATTGTCTTTGTACTGTATTAAATGTAAATGATCAAATTCTGTTCAATTTAAGTGCCAACTTTTTAGAATTGAGGTCGCAAAATTAATGATTGGCTGCTAAACGTGTTACTGCAGCTGTGACAGTAGGGATGATTGCTGGGCCCTCCAACAGAAACCAACTACAGAAAACCAAGAACCTTGAAGACCACAGGACTGTTTTCTATTAAATATCACCTCATTGTCTCCTTCTGCACTCATCCTAACACACTGAGACTCTCCAGTCCAGTCGGCCCTACAGGTCTAAATGCATGAAGCAGGAAGCCACATTTGAAGATACACATCGGTAGTATGACACATGACCTCTGCAGATGCTCTTAGCTTAAAAAACCCCAAAATTGGGGGAGACACAATCAAGGAGGAAGCTCAACAGGCCACCAGTGGACCTGAGCCCACTCACATCTACATTCCTGTGAGCTTGTGAAAGAGAACAGAGAGCGCTGCCTCAAAGTAAACACTTATAGTGCCTTGTTGTGGGAGAACACCATTTCCATAATCTCATGAAACTATCACATGCTGACCTGTGATACTAAATTGTTAACCTGGAGGGGGAGCAGAACGAGCATTGAATGTGGCCTTATGTGTTAAGACTATTTCAAAAACAATGGGAGGTTCTGTTTCATAAGTGCATGCACCCAACTGACACCTCATAAGTGAGCGAGCTCTTGGAGATGAAGAGATCCACTGTATCTACACTCAAGGTGACAGAGGGATTTATTATTCTATCCAGATGTGATTTCTACACAACGTTCACGCTGTCTGCAGACTCTTGGTGTCATTATATCAAAAAAAAAGGGGCTGGCTATTGCTCAACAACAGACTGGTTTGAGGGAAATAGAATGCATAAATGTTAAATTTTACTTTTGACGTCTATACAAACATCTTGCAGGGTGATAAGCTCTGGAGCTGCCAATGCGCTGATCAATGGACTGTGGGTGCTCCATGGGCCCCATCTCCCTTCCTCTCAACTGCTTCTGCTCATGTGCCACTGGAGATAAATGACATGGCAAAAAAAAAACCCCTACAGCCGCTGCAAAGGCTCCAGACAGGAAGGGAAACAGTCACTCTGCCGCTGACGTTTTGTTTAAATAAAACATAATGAATGCCTGAAGTCATATTTAAAGCCTAGTTTCAACAAGTTTGTTAAGTTTCTTTTTATGTCAGTGAAAAATGAGGTACGAAAAAAAAAACCTACAATCAGTAAAAAACAAGATAAGTGTCTCAGGTTTAAAGGAAAAGTTCAACATTTTTTGGAAAACTTAATTGCTGTCTTGAAAAGAGTTCATTTAAAGATCCTTATCACTCTCATGTCTGTCTGATAAACATGAAACTACAACCAGCAGCCAGTTTGCTTATCTTAGCAAAAAAAAGAGTGGAAACGTGGGAAAACAGCTAGTTTGGCTTTGTGCAAAGGTAACAAATCAGTCTACAAAACTGAAGTGTAAACATGACAGTTCACTCTTTACAGGAAATACCACTTGGTCAGGACCAATAACATCTTGTTCTGGCTGAAGAGAGCCACGCTAGCAGTTTCCCCCTTGTTTCCAGTCTTTATGCTAAGCTAGGCTAACTGTCTGGTGGTTACAGTTATATGTCAACTCTACAGACATGAGAGGGGGCATCAATTTAAACCAAAATTTGCCCCAGTGGGAATCAAACTGCTAACTATGGCAGTGCACCATGGGTCAGTGCCATGCTTTGGGCTATAAAAGCCTATTGTACATGCACACATGAAATCCTTGATGGACATAGATAAGCGTAGTTCATCACTTGATCCAATCAGCAGCTGTAAAGACAAAGACAACAGCAGGGCCATTGAAGTCGTCTGAACGCTAACATTTCTATGGGCGCAGAGGGAGACCGCTACTATTGTGCATTAAACTATATATGTATTGTGATGATAAAAACAGCTGTGAGTCAGAGAGAGAAAAATGCATTGACCTCGGACATTTGGAGAGTAACATTTAAGAAGAAAATTGTTTAAAGAGCAGGAGCGGCAGACGGGGGGGGGGGCCTGAAAAAAGTTTGATAGCCAAGTGAAAGAACGTGAAAGAGGGAGAGAAAGAAATAGAGCCAATATCAGTCTCTCTCTTCTCAGCCAGTAGAAAAAGCACAGTGGATTAATTCATCACCATGCTGAGCCTTTGCCCTCCTCTGGAATAAATTACCCAATGGCTCTCAACTCAGACTAAACACACACACACACACACACTCACACACACTACTGACCAAAGAGCGCACACAAAAACAGTGGGAGAGAAAACTGACAAATGGAGGGAGGCTGCGCAGGTCAGCGGTGTATCATATCTTACTACTCGCTGATAAAAAAAAAAAAAAGTAAGACGGATCACGTGAGGCGTTTTGGTTCAGAGACTTTTCGAGTTTGTGCGCTGAGTGTTAGCAACAGTTAAGTGTTTTCCCCGACTGAGGCTTTAGTTTAGAAAAGCAACCTTGTGTGCCTTGTCACTTCTGGGGATGGGAGGGTTTTAATGGGGGAAGTCTGAGGTACGGCTGAGTGATTCCACCACTTGTGTTAATGCATGCAGAGGCTGAAACCAGGCAGCCAGCAGGGTGGTTTCACTCTTCAGATATTTATATGAAGGGCTGGGCGAAATATCGACATTATGTCAATATCAGGGCAAGATATCGTCTTTGATTGTGGATGTCATTATGTTGTGATACGGCTTTTTTGTTGTCTTTTCCTGTTTTTAATGACTAAAAAGACATAATTACAGTTAAGTGATTTAATTTTCTGAACTTTTCCAGAATGTTCTAGCTGCTGTAATATTTATTTTTACTAGTTAAGTCATTATAAGTCACATGACTGATGATTATTTATCAAAAATTCTGTGTAAGTATTACATGAAAAGACCAATAATAATCCCTACAATATTGATGCAATATCGGTATTGAGGTACTTGTTAAAAAGTGTCATAATATTTGAATTTGTTCATATTAAACAGCCATATTCATAAGTTTTGCACCTTTTCTTTCCTTTACACTATGTAGTAAAAGGTAAATGCTAAAACTGATTCTATATTTGCTGTTCAGAGAGGGGAGAGCTATTTTATTTTCTCAAGTCAGGGCAGTCAGACTGGAAAAGTCAAGGCCGTATAAATGGTATGGTGTTTTGCTGTGGTCGTTCTCTGTCTGTTTGGCCTGAAACACACACACACACACAGTTGAAAAAATGCAGACTATCACAGGACCTTGTACTTGAGCCTTATCATTGCCAGAGCAGCCCAGATGGTAAAGTAACCTTGACAAAGACTCACATCACACTCCTAAACTTCTATTGAACGGTTCTCACACTGCAGACGCCTGCACATGTTCTCTCCCCGTCTCTCTATCTCTCTCTCTAAGTGTAAAAAAATGTAAGCAAAGATACAGCACAGTTTTAACATTTGCTTAGTCCAGTTTTGTAATAAGCTTAACTTCATGCACTTTACTGTAGGTACTGCCAGGTGTGTGCAGATGTGGAGGATTATTGTTATCGTCCTTTAGGGGATGAATGGATGTGCATGCTCCTTTTAGAGTCACAAAGACACAAACATGCACACAAAGACTCAAAACAAAACGCAAAATAATTAGACACACACAATTTGAGATGATGCCGGTCTCGTGTGACACACTGACCTGGTTGGACTGCAGCTAACAATTATGTATTTGTTTTTTTTTATTACAATCATGTCCTCGGATCTTGTTCTAAAATGAATGAATAAGAAACTAACAAAAATATTTTTTCCACTTCATGACTTTAAACTGTGTCTTTCTGATTGATCTACAATCCAAAAAACCCAGAGACGTTCCATCTGTGGTCACAAAAGACAAAAATAGAAGCAATTCCTCACATTTGAGAATCTAAAATTAGACAATTTTTGGCCTTATTGCTTTAAAAAGTGACTTTATAAACTTGTCAGTTCACAAAATAATTTCAGATTATTAATTGATCAATAAATCAACTTAATGTGTCAGGGGGCTACCTTCCACCATCACATAATAAGAACGGTAAACGAGAAGAACTGGTTTCAGGTCAAGATCCAGTTCCAAATCCATGATGATAAAGATCATTTCAAATGAGGGTGAAAGCAGCATCTTCCTACCTGATACGGGCTTAAATTCTTGTGAATTTGACATTCTGCACAAGAACCGCCGTTTCTCAATCCAGCTGCACGTCTGTGAGGGAGGGTTAACATTACAGTTGACCTGATACAGTATTTTCCCTCCTGATATTGCTTCCAATACTTGAACTTTATGTATCGGCTGAGAGCAGCTGCATACTATTAACACTGCATGGATGTTATGTAATGGATGTGCTTCAAGTTTCACAAGTCGCTTGCAGTTTATAGATATTGGTAACTTGTGCTGTAAAATAACCTGTTAAAGTAGCGTACAGGTGTATGACAACACTGCTGTGAAGTAGCAGGGTCCGTTTTCTACTAAATTTAGTGTTTTTAGATCAGAGCATAGACATATGTAGTTGCAGATACCCGATCCTATATTTGATCTGAGCCTTTTTTGATACTGGTATCTGTAGCTGAACAATCCTTGTAGATTTCTTTTGTCATAATAACAGGCAGGATTAATAGATTTTATTCTTTTACTAAGAAAATCTAAATAACAATGAATGCCGAGCAAATATTCCCTCATGAAAAATGACAGACAGACTGTTGCTAAAACCAGCTCAACTCAAACTGATCAGGAATCAATCATGGAATCAATATAGAATTGGACCAACGAGCAAAATCAATTAATCAATTCCCATCCTAATAGGATCTGGGGCAGCTTTACTATCCCAGGTGAAACAGTCGCGCTTCTCAAAGTCTCAATTCCCACATATGTTCCAGATGAAATGTAAGAAATTAGTGCTTTCTATAATTAATGTGAGTTGCAAAAGACTATTTTGAATCGAGGTGGCGCATGCACACGATTCCAGAACAATCAATGACCGTCACTGATCTCTTACAGGAAGGAGAAACCAAAAGAGCTGCCAAGACCAGCAGCGGCGTTAATCACTGATCCTTGAATGCATCACGGCAGGAATGATGCACGACTTCTGATGAGAGAAACTGAAACTTATTTTTCTATACTTATCCCACAGGAAAAAAAAATGACACCTTGCAGAACAGGGATTAACCATTTCCAGCCGAAAGGAGATTTTTATACCATTAGTCTAACTCAATCTGGGCAACTAATTCAATCAAAGGCGCAGTGGGCGTCTTGACGTGGGGGCATCTGTCACACTGACTTCTCACTGCATCCCACAGTGACATTTGGCCACAAAATTCAGCTTGACAGAGGCCCTCAAATAGCCTGCGGTCTGTCAGACAAACGCACACACACTCATGAAAACAACCAACACACAGATGCACCACTAAATTCTCAAGATCACACTTTTTTTCTTTTCTTTTTTTTTTTTTACAGATGTTTTGTGTTTGCAGACGCCTGCAGATGTACATGCAAACATTACAGCACAAGCTTCCTTTGAATTTATTATAAAATGTGCCACTGCTTGAGGTTTATTCCTCGTTTGGAGACAGAATGACTGTTCTCAACTCAATATTTTAGGTTACTGAGCTCTTGTCAGTTCTTGTGAGGCCTTTCGTGAGCACACATGAAGGCACGATCTTTATTTTTGAGTTTGCTGCACAGAAAGATCATCTCTCTCACCTACGAACACACTGTTCACCTGAATAATAGTGCCAAGTTGTTCTTAGGTGCATACGTAATCTCTTACAAAATACATTAATGCCAAAAAAACTCCAACAATCATCATCCTGATTAGAACCACCTATTTGGTTTGTGCATGAAAACATCCGCAGCACATTTTATCCTCTGTTAGTGTAATTATTTGTGGTCCAATACACAAATGGGACTGTTATTTTTTGCGGTGATGTAACACACCGATGGCAAACTTTTTTTTTTACGTTTTAACAGCATGTCAATCAATCTTTTTTTAACTACGTACCCCTACCTTCCATTCACACGTCCTCGTCCACTTTATATGCACTTAAACTTAAATGTTCATTTAAATTACCTGTCTTGTTTTAATGCATTAAAACACAAAGTGTAGGCCTCTGAAAGAATCCACAAGAGGGGAAATCCTATTGAGAAGCATAACGCTCAGAGAGGTGAATCAGAGGCCAAAGCTGTGTTAACTACAACAACGGACAACAGATGTCAGTGCGCCATGCTCGGATTTTGGTTCATCACTCCAGCAGTGACGTTTTTAAACACATCATGTTCATATAAGGAAACTGAAATCGGGACTACAAATGTCAACTTTATTCTGACTCTTGCAGAAAAACTCCAGAGAGAACAACACCTCAGGTTGTGGAGGCCTGTGACCCCTCGACCTTTCACTGAGTTCCCAGTTCCTCTTAATTCACCAAAAAAAAGAAGAAAAGTTGTAATGTCATGCATGGAAATGTTTAGTTTTGTGGGAGTTATTGCACGTAATGCAATGTTTCCTTACATAACTGTGTTTTTTTTTTTACTTTAGGAAAGATTGCTGTGTGGCCCTACAATCATATCCTTCTTTGCTATTATGGAGCAGAGGCCTGTGACAGAGTAACTTTGCAGCAACACACACACACACACACACACCCTCAAACATAAACTTCTCACACACACATGTTGCTGATGTGTCTCTGTAAATGTAATGCATGTAAGGTTGCCTCACCTTGCAGCTCGGGGGTTTTAGGGGTAGTCCCGAGGCAGGATTTCCTTGATGCTGAGTGGTATTAGTCTGCTGGGGTGAGTGGGAATCCTCGGACTCTTTTCCACTGTGGTAGACCACCCTATCAGAGATATGAATACTTGAAGCACAGCCCATGCTTCAACCCACTTCAGCCTTTCTTTCTGCGCAAGTGCTTTACTTTGAGGCTAATGTCATTCGGCCTCTCTTTTTGTGTGTTTTTTAAGGTCCAGTCTTCCTCTCAAGGGTTCATTTTTTAAAATATATATAAATACACATATGTGGATCATCTAGGCCACAGCAAAGCCGGTTCTCCAATTGCTCTCACACAAGGCATGAATAATATATCTTTCTATCCCCCACCCCCCGACCAGGAAGCTGATTTCCTCCCTCTCTTTTTTTTTTTTTTTCACATGAAGTTAATTGGAGGTCTTTAATCAAAGCAGCTGTCTTATCCACGAAAAAAAAACTTGGATTCCGTTATTCTTCAGCTGGTCTGCTCAGATCCCCAAAGGCGATTTTTATCCCTCACTCCGGCTCCTCTTCAAGCCTTCTTCGTACCACATCACCATTTTCTCATTTTTCCCTCAACTTCACTGTTATCAAGTAGGCCTGAGAACACACCATGCAGTCCCCCCGCCAGCTTCATGCAATAGTTTTATCCATTTTTTGTGTCCAAGGTTTCATGTGTAGTCGTCCTCCCCCACCCCGGAGCCATCAAAAATGATGCTTGTTTTCTCTCTCTCTCTCTCTTAAACAATCTGGTTGCCCACTTCAGCTCAAGACACGGGCCATAAACCGGTTCTCACGACACTTTGCTCCAGTCCTGAGCGGCTCATCATCAACAGGCTGAAATATTCACACTGCAGGGTGTTATTCTGGCCAGTCGCTCCGATGTCAAACACCCTCCGTGGAACATAATGCAATGTAGTCCGGCACAACACTCCATTTATTAACCCAGATTCACCAATTTAGGAAGCGGAGAGATCTTGGTGGATGGCTTGCAAATCTCCATTCAGGCATCCGCTGCCCGGTTGAGGATGATCCGCCTGATATAAGAGGTCCAAACCCGGGTGCAATTAGCTACAGTGTTACCAAGCTCCGCGATTTTCTCTCATTCTGTCGGGGAAAAGGGATGTGGAGGCTGTCAGGCTGTAATATGTGGATGTACCACCACTGGAGAATGCAATCGCTTTGAGAGAGAGAGATAGAGAGAGAGAGAGACAAACTGAGAAAGAAAAAAAAAATCTAAGAAAAAAAAATCTAAAAAAAAAAAAAAAAAAAAAAAAAAAAAAAAAAAAAACAAAACCGCTCCGTGTCCACAAGTTTCGGATCCGAAATCCGGGACGGCAGGGTTATCTACGGCTGACGAGAGCGGAGGTAAGGCAGAAGCGAGCTACATAATGCTGATTTTATGTTTGTCTTTTCTCTGCCTTTTCTGGCGTTTGCCCTTCCAATTCTTCAGCACTGCTTGACAGCGGCACATCCAATAAAAGCACCCGCAAGGATTGACCTACAGCCTTTACTGACGTTAATGCAAATGAGCTGCGCGCAGCTAATCGGCGTCGTGCTCGGCGCCGCTGGGTGGTCCTCCGCTTTCCGTGGGAACTTTGAAAGCAGGAAAAGAGCTCATACAGACGAAGTGTATGAGCTGGCTGCAGGTACTCCGGCTGAACGTTTCCTGCAAACAGCTCGTGCAAACCGGGGAAAACTCGGTGAGTGCTTCCCGGTTCTTTCTGGAACAAAATAATAAGGTCATTGTTGAGCCTTTGGTGGCGTTAAAGTGCTTTTTAAAACGGTAGGAAAACATTTATGGTCGAGTTTCAGAGGTATGGAATACAGTTTGGGTCAAATGACTCGGGCTTATGTTTGATTTCACTTTAATTAAATGAAACTCACATGCAAAAAAATATGTCAATTAACTTATAGATTGATTAATGAGAAATTTAATAGTCAGATTGTTATTGTGAAATGTAAATTCATTAGTGACTTAATTATTGGAGTTTAACACACAGTATGTTTTCTGCTCATCTCTGTAGCAGCATTTTGGTGTTTAAAGCTTGAAAAATGACTTAACTGATTAGTCGAATGTCATGATAGATTTTGATCAATCAACTGCAATTTAATTTCTAGCTTTAATCTTTTTAATAGCACCTTTTATCGATTTATTTCTTCCTAATGATATTAATTTCTATAATGTCAAATGTCATAATGGTTTTATATTTACACACAGCCTCTTAGTAACCTCCTGTCACTTTATTTATCTTTGTATTTAAACAAACGTGTCTACAATTGCGAAAGCTG
>JAPZDY010000001.1:27792955-27816972 GCA_029783645.1 Ctenochaetus hawaiiensis | reverse complement strand
ATGCAAAGTTCATGGACAAATATTAACATAAATACTGATACTGATACATCAACATTAAAGCATCTTATCTGCCTCTCACTGTGTCAAATCAACACCAGACTTCCACTAAATTACCTCTGCAACCCAACAGCAGTAAACATTGTTCCTCGTAAATCTTATCAGTTTGTCTGTATGTGATTTTTATCAAAATTGCGTTCCTCTCTATTTCTTGCAAGTGCCTTTCAACTAAGTAGTGTGAAGCATTGCATTCTGCTAAGGTGCCTTTTCTAATACTTCCACTAGGGGGCACCAAAGTGAAATTTTAGATTGTACACATATTGACTTGAAACTTAGCTTCCATTTAGAGATTAAATCTCCCTACAAGGCACAAAAAATTTTTTAAGGGGTTTACTACAAATATTTAAATGAGCTATTTCTGTTGGCTTACAAAATCAAAAAGGTGTTTTCTGCTGCTTTCTATGGTCAAAATTTTACAAAAATAGTGTTTAAAATGAAGCTCAAAGTGGTCAGACATGTTTTTTGAAGAGTCAACTGTTTAATTGTTTCTAATTTAATGCACATGTATAAATGTAGGACTGCTTTGTCATATTCAAGTTTTAAACCTAAACACGTCTAAAATACAGCCTGGATGATAGAGCAAACAGTGATGTAAACTGGGAAATGTAGCATTTTACAGTTAATCCATCTTATGTCACTGGTGTCTGCTGAACAGCAGAGCTGTTCGGTGGCTGAGTGTCAAAAAAAAGGCCCAGACACAACACAGAGCACCTAAACTGATTTTCTCACTACACTGAGGCTGTGCTGCTGTGTTATGTATCATCTGCACGTGTTGTGCCTGCAGTGCCTTTGTTTAACACATGAGTCTTGATCCAGGGCAAATCTGTCATTCAGGTTACAGCAGATAAGTTAAAGTACATCTTGTTAAATGCGATAAATTCAAGCCTGAAGCCTCACTGAGTTGGATAAAACTCAGGATTGTCTCTGTTTCTGGTCCATGACTCATAGGTGGATAGTTTAAATTAACCCATGCGTATCAAACTTTAATTTAACTGTAATGCAAACAAATAAAACATGTAAAGTAGCATTGAAAAGAATACTACAGGCTGACCACAAATCCCATCGTGTTATTTTGATGACAAATGGAGAAATTTTAACATCTGGTTTCCCATCCAACCAGCCTACTGAATCATATCTCCTATAATTACAGTGAGTCAGTGACTGTACACTGCTGAAAGTCTTAAGACACTGTTTTGACTCTGTTTTTTTTTTTTAAAGTTACCTTGAGCCTATAATTAGACGGGAAAGCCAAGAGCTGCAGCTGAACATTTGTCTCACAATATTGTACTTTTTTTTCCTTTTAGCTTTGGAAAGTGTGGGTCATTTAAGAGTGTTTTAAATAGTGATTACGTATAAAAATGGATGATTGAATAAATTAAGAAGAACTGCACTTCTTAGCTTGTAATGTTTTCTTTCAATCCAGCTGTGAAGATAATTGTTAAATATCATTTTTGACCCTTTGGCAAGTTAAAATCTTTATTGCTTCAAGTCTACAAATTCTATATTTAGAAGATAATTAAGAACATTGTAGTACAACTCAGAAACAGGCTTCCAGTTACAATAAGCAGTGAAAGTCTGCAAATCGACACAACTTCATTCTAATCCTTTTTTAAAAAAAAACAAAACAATATAAATCCTATAAAAAAAATTCAACAACTATGTTCTGAAGAAAAGAATGTAAAGCTGCAAACGCACTTTAATGTGAGGAGAAAATCCAGCGAGTTATCTGAAATTTTAAAACACATTTGTCACGCACTCCTCCTTGGAAGTGTATGGCAGATTTTAAAAAAACAAAGCAATCAAAGAAACAAACCCACAACAATAAACGATGTAAGTTTTTTCCATAAATTCTGCTACAAATTGATGCTGTAATATAAAACATTACGACGAGTTTATCTCATATTCCTCATATCCTGTTTTACCACCACGTACCATTACTTGCCCTTATATGGACAAAAACTCGCATGTCTGCATATTTAGAAACTCCTTTTTCTGATACACTGAATGTATACAGTACCATCTAAAGCTTCAGCTTTGAACACGTGTATCCTCGCTGGCAGAAAGTCCTGGACCTCATTCAGACTTTAAAGCCACTTGTACTCAAGAGAATCTGAGAAGATGACTGCTCTTTTCCTGCAGACATTAAAGCCTGATCATTACCAGATCCCAATCAATTTTCCTGTTTGAGGACAGTTGTTGAGGCAGCTGCAGTTTGCGCAATTAGACAGCTGTACAAACAAGCAATCCATCTGCAGAAGGCTGCATAGGAGCAGTGGAAAAAAAAAAAAAAAGAGGTATGACTGAACAGCTGTGAAGAGAAGCGACTTGGCTTGGAGTGAACCTGTCCTGACGCACACGGTCACTATCACTTCAGAGTGTGATTCTCAATGTGATTTATCAGTGCAGGTGGCGGCCACGGGCTTCATCTCAGGCCGCAGCTGCAGCCTGATGGCGTTCACCCTGCAGCGCCTGATCCAAGCCACATTGTGACAAAGTGGAACGGTTAAATAGGGAGCATGCTTACGCCGAATGTCAGAGAGCCACGCATAGTCAGGATGTGTCTGCTGGTAGCGTACCGTTTTAGTCCCATTGAAGTCTTAGCTGTCACGGCGAGGTCAGAAAAAGGTTGATCAGATTTTGCAAATTTGCATTCAGGCTCTGTTGCCTGAAATGTGCAACCAGCGCCATCCTCGAGGAGTTTTTGTCACAAATCAAATCTATTTACTTAAAGGTCCTCAGGGGTCTGAAGTGTCCACCTTTGGCCACACTTCAGAGGGCACTGAAGTGTACAGCTTCAGTTTAAAGAGATGCTCTCATCTGGCGTGAGGAGCATGAAGTGAAGTGGATTTATGTGAGACAATAAAAGCTCTGTGTAAATGTGGTTCTGAGAAAAGAAATCAAATACCGAACAACCATAAAGACGGAAACATTGCAGAATTTGAGAGAGCATGTAAAGAAGGTGTTTAGATTTAATGAGACGGAATTCAAATCGGCATCAGGTTAAGGACAATGCTGTTACTGAGTACATTTACCCAGACACCGTACTTAAAATAGGTACTTGTACTTTCCTTTTATCTACCTTGTAGTTTGTGTTTTATTTCCATGCAACTTTCTACCTCTTCTTGGCTTCATTTTAGGGGGAAATAACATACCTTTTTGCACACAAAACAATGGGATACATGAAATCTTGGTTTTTGTTATGAAATATCTGAATTAGCTGAAAGCATTAGCCAACTTACGGATCCTTTCACTAAGTCAAGTTCCGGCTTTGAAAATTTGCTGCCTTTAGTTGTTTAAATTTCATCTTTAATAATATTGAGGTCCGACTTGACAAAAAAAGAAAGAAAACAACGTACAGGTGTTCCCTTGAGCTAAATTATGACAGCAATTCTTAAATTTTTAAATTACAAAACAATCAATCAGTTACTAGAGAATCAGAATAATCAATAGTTGCAGCCCTATGAAATAGTTCAAAATGACTCCAATTCAGCCAACTACCACAGTAAAATCTTGCTCTTACAATATAGCAGGAGTAATAATTATCTATTATTATAGTGCCCATAGGGACCATTTTTGCTGCACTAGCACATAAACCATTAAAACTAGTACATTTTTCAAAGTATATGCACATCCATACTTTTTTTTTCAGTGTGACATTAATAAATGTACTTAAGGAAGTATTTGAGTATTTCCCTCACCACTGGCATAAATGACCAAAATTGTAACTTATTGTTTGAGTGTGTTGTTTGGAAACTGGTCCTGTTTACTAATGAGTGTTATAAGTGATTTTTCACCACTAGATGGCAGCAGAGTGCAGACATCAACAAGCTGTTGCACCATTTTTCTCACAGTTCAAAAGTTTTCTTCTGTTTGAATGCAACCATTGCAGCATGTTTTCATTTCTAATTTAATTGCATCAGACAAAAGATCTTTTCATTATTATTTTTCAAATCTAACACACTGTCTTGCAGACTTTTGACATTAAAATACCGAGACAGTGAAATGTAGTTCTCAGTAGTGACACTATTGCTAATAAACTGCATTAGTTGCTGTAAAATACTGTGCTAGAGAATGTATTTATAAGAAATCAAATCATAGATAACTTTATCATCCATAAGTGGACTTATTTGGTTAGAGATCCATGGGTGAATATAGATAAAGTAATTAAAGAAAATACTAAAGTAACATTTAAGTAAGTGGTTATTTATAAGAGACACAGAACTCAGAGGTAACAACAGCACTGAGGTAATAAGGATACACTTTAAGTATTTTTATACTGTAAATCTCAAGACTTTTATTGCCGCTTTATTGGTTGATTGTTATACCTTTACACTTCCTTGTTTATTACACGTATAACCTCATTGACCCTTTCATCTCAGCCAGAGGAATATAACATTAAGAGAAGAAAGTTTTTAGGAATTAAAGAAGAATTTTTGGAACTTAAAGTGAAAATATTATCGAAAACTAACCATTTCTTTATCTTTAAATCACACAGATTCAAGTTTTTCAGATCCCAAAAATCAGCATTCACAATTTTGTGAATAAATAAAGCAGATAACTTTATTTATCTGCAGTCACTTCTTCTGTTTGTATTTGCAGTGGTCTGGTTTGCATGATCATATGTGATGCAACATTTCTGCTGTTGACATCAGCCTGGTTAATGTTTACAGACATAAAGGTGTTGCAGTAAATGTGGTGCCACGTTCACTATGAGGATGTTTATCAACCAGGTGAATAAATCCCAGGTTCATGGGTTTATGTGACCCAGAATGGCCTCATTGAAGTTGGTGCAGGATATTCATTCAAGTACATTTACTCTACAGCTGCACTTTAGTGCATTTTTGAACTTGTACTTAAGTTTTTCACACTTTCTTCTACTTTATACCTCTGCACTTCAAATAATTATTTAGTACTGACACAACTTAAAGTAAGTGATAACTATAGTTTCAAGTTTCTTTTCAAATAAAAAGTTTCAATCGAAATATATATTAAAAGCTGTAAAATCTGACGCATTGTTATTAATAAAAAATACTTAGCAGTAAGCAGAGTGACTATAAAACTCTTCATTTCACTTAATGATATTGAAAAGCTGCTGACAGGTTAATACACAGTCACAAAAGACGCATAACTCCTTTTTATTTTTTATTCCATTTAATAATGTTGCACATTACAAAACATCCCTTGCATTCCATGCATCCTTATCACTGCAGACTTGAAGACATAAACATCTTAAATCCATCTGTATTTGCAGCGAAGGAATCAAAAGACATGAATCTTCCCAACAAAAAAAAACCAACCTTTTTATTGTTTAGGCATTTTTGGTTTACACACAAAAGCAGCCAAAGCACTGAGAATAACTAGTAGCATATAACTGGCCCAGATTTGCAATAGAAGAAAACAGCAGAGACAAAGGTATACAATATCTGATATGGACTGCTTACTTTTGAAGTAAATATATGTATATAAAAAACATCTTATTGTCGGGAAATCCAATAAAGAGTATGCAAAATATTAATATTTTAATAATATACCAGCGATAACAAATCAAAATTGTAAAATGACCTATATAACAACTTTTATACATTTCTTTAAGTAAAAAATACTTTGGAAAAAGATTCATGGTGTGTGACTTTTAATTGGAGGTAGTTTCTTTCCTCCTGTGCCCTTGTTGACTTTCTCATACCAAATTGTACCTTGTCCTCAAAGTTATGGCTTTCAGATGAACAATATAAGCCATAAACAATTTTAGTTTTACAATAGCCAGGCCAGAAATGCAGTTAATATTGAGATTACTGATTAAAATGATACGAATGTGTTGCTACTGAGTAAATATCTCTGAACAAAGCTGTTTGCAAAGGCAAATGTCAAATCACAGCAATGTCAAATCAAAACAAGTCAAACATGTTCATTTAAGACGTAAAGACTCAATCCAGAAAAAGACTTTGGTGTCACCTGTCACGATAAAGGTGACATCCAACCACACGGACACCTCCACCCATCATTAACCTGTGCGCACACACATTGCTCACTGACAAAAAAAAGTTTTCACAATTAAAGTGGTATTAAGATTCAGGACTGAGGCTTAAATCTTCAAAGCTCAATAAAAACTGCCTGTTTCTGGCAAGGCTAGTAAAAGTAGGACTGCAAGGTACCGCGGCGGCGGACGTCGGTTGTCCAGCAGTGGAAGCCGCCACCCAGCGAGTTGGCATGGCGAATGTTCACCTTTATGGTCTTGATACCTGTCAAACAACAACAACAAAAAATATTTAAGCTTTATAACCAGAGTTTTTAGGAGTTGTGTTCTTCATTTGTTTTTATTTTTTAATTGTGTTCTTTTTTGGTTTTCGATTCAGTTTAGTTTCAGTTTGTTTCCAAAGCCTTTTTTGCTCATTTCATTTCAGTTTTTATTGATTAAAAACATTTAGTTTTAGTTTAGTTTTAATTAGTTTCAGTGATAAAAATAGCAGAAAACAGATGCACAAATGCCTGCTTATGCTTGTTGTGTTGAAAAATTTGACCAAATTGACAAAGATTCACGCTGAAGACATTTCTTGTATATTTTTATTTTTCATTAGTTAAACATGAACACCATAGTGTGTCATTTAGTTTTTGTTGTGTCCACCAGTCTAGTTTTTTCAGTTTACTGTTTAAACTAACTTTAAGTCTGAATAAGTTTGAGTTAACCAATGTTACTTTGATTCCAACACAGCACTGATGCCTTATAACCTGGAAATGACCCCTTAAAAATAAAGTTTTTCCTCAAACATGAATTAAACAAATCAATGAAGTTTCGATGAATCTTAAATTAAATAAAATAATGCCAAAATTAGATGTAATTACATAAATATATGAACTCACCGAGACCCTCAAACATTTTTTGGATGGTGCTTTCATTGGCATCAACCATAACACGCTTCTCGTCCAGCATCAGGACATTCATGGAAAGCCATTTGGAGGACATCCACAGAGGATGGTCTACAAAAAGAAAAAAAACAAAACAAAACATCAGTATTTTAAAATGTTTTGCTTGTTTAAGTGAAAGTAAGATTTACTTTGACTACCCACCATCAGGAATCAGAGGTGTCGGAGGTTTCACAATAGTCCAGCCAGCCTTCTTGAACATATCAATCTGACGTAAAGAACAAAGAGCCGCAGTGAACATAAAACAATTTGTGTTATCAATCAAAACCAGTTTAAGTATCGATCCACAAGAGGGCAGCACAGAGCACTGTGAGAAATGTCTCTCAGTACCTGGTTACATGGGCGATCAGGGTTTGACAGCACCAGTCCTGGCCCGATGATGTTAAAAGTGGCATCGATGTGCATGGGGTTCGGGTCCTTGAATGAGATGATGTGGACCTTGTAGTCTGGGGCCAGATGACGGCGCATCCACTCAATTCCCATGTAATTTGTAACCTGCAGAAAATGAAAAAACAAAACAGAGCAGATTTGAGAGACTTTCTAAATGTTAAGACACAAGCGCAACATTCCTCTTTGTATCTGCATAAAATCATTAGCTGGTGTTCACAAGGACACGGAGCTCTCACTGGGTCATCCACGGCTAAACTGTAACGATTGTTGCTTTATCTAATCTCTCACTCAAGTTGCACGTCGCCCTGCATGTGACTGACATATACTGAAAAGACTGCTGGGTGGGAATGATGTTTTTGTTTCTGTGGTGCTTGAGGAAAAAAGTCCCCCATTCCCAGCTTTCATACCTGACTCCTTTGGACAAAAAGATCCCTCCCAGCTCTGATGAAATCAGCAGCATCGAAACATGGCTCATGCTCTGTGGTCACAAACTTCCCCTTGGCGGCCAGCTTGTGTCTGTCCTCCACTGTGCGGATGGGGTAGTCCTGAATGACCACATGCAATAATGATTTACAGCCCCAGCAGTAAAACAGTAGTATATAATAGTCTCTTGCCACGTATAGCGCAATAAATAGCACAAGGTAAGGAGGTCAGAGGTGATATAAGAGAACCTTGACGCAGCAGTTTAATGCAGGTTAAACTTTTATCGTTTACCTCTGAACGTATGGTATCTTAAACGATTGTTGTGAGATTATTTCTCACCTGATCGTACAGATCGTTGGCCATCGTGGGCTTAGGAGCAGTGGTCCATTTAGCACCTTTTCTGAAGTACTCCTTGATCAAAGGCCTGTAGGCTCGGTACTCAAAGAAGCGAGCCCTCCAGGCCATAGGAGCCTCAATAATCTCATTTCCCACAACCAAGAGGATGTCTCTGGGCATGGCAGCGTACATGCCTGCAACACGATCAACAGCTCACAGTTAGACTACAGAGCATACTTTAGAAAATACAATGTGACACTTTAACACTGTTGAACACACAGATGCATGTGAGAGTGGTGGAAGAAGAAGTCAGATTATTAACTTCAGTGGAAGTAGCACTACAACATAGACTATCAACTGCATGCAAACTTAAAGTATTAAAAGTAAAGTTCTTGTGTGTAGAATAGACCTTGTCAGTGTTATGTCATTATATTACTGCACCATTAATGCTAAAACAGTCACAATAAAACAGTATTTTAATGTTGTAGAGCGTTGAGAGGAGCTTATTTAACAGCTTTACATAGTTTTGTGTATTCTTATCTGTAAAAATTCATGATTTCTTATAAATTGATCATATGTTTTGTACACAAAATATGCATCTGAAAGTAACAAGTAACTGTAGTTGTGAAAAAAATCTAATGGTACCAATATACAGTTACACTAACTGCATTTCCTGCTTCTAAGTACACTGCTGCATTTGTTTTGTGTCATACTAATTTTGCGTTTTACAACACAAGTTGATATTATCAGGTAATCATATTGTATATAAAAGGCTCATCAGTGAGTTGTACCTCTTCTTTGCATGTTTTTTACCTGATGATGTGAAGTCTGGAGTTTTGTATTCCATGGACCAGTCGATGGGCTCTGGCCTCCTCACATTGACGCCCTCGTGACGCAGAATATTGCACATTTCTTCAATCTCGGCAACAGCTTTTTTCAAGTGGTCCGCAGGAAAAGATTGGCCCCCATACTTCTGGTAGAAGGGCCAGTGCTTCTCATATGTGTTCGCCTGTGGAAAGGATGTGACAACATCACAATGCAATACAAGTGTCCCGTTACAGTCATGATACTCTGCTGGTAGGAAACCCACACAGCAGTGGCCCACATGTGAACATTTTGAGATCAGCATCCTGACATCACGGCTTACTTTCACTTCCACAGTGAAGGGAGGCACATGGGCGTTTTCAGCACGACCCACGATCACCTCCTCGAGCGGGTCCCATTCATTGTAGCTGCACACAGGACATTCCTGCGGCACGGGCTCAGTAACATGTTCATCTTCAACTGCACGCTGTGTCTGTGCAGCTGCTGCACTCGAAGTGCTCTGGAAGGCCCTCTGAGCCCATCCAGTCACCGCCCGGCCAAGCTGAGGAGGAAAAAAATGAAACTTTTTATATATTCTGCAGCACAGAAATGGCCTCTAGCTTTGTGCCGTGGGAGTATCATTGCAGATACACAGATGAGCTTTTTGTATAAAATATGTCAAGGCTTTTTTATTCAATAGATCTACTCAAAAAAAACTGCAGTGCATACATACAAATACAAACCACTGTAAACAAAGCAAGCTGTGCGTGATCACAAATGCTGTATTTTTGTTTATTATGCAGTTTTATTTTAGTGCCAGAAAGGAAGTGGAATTAAAAGTTATATAGTCAAACAACTGACTTGGCTGTCTGATCGCTTCCACAGAGGCTAATTCCAATAGATTAAAATGGTGTTGGCTTGATAAAAGAAACGCAGTGACCTTAGATAACAGTGTGAAATGCCTTCAGTTTGTTTGGTGCCAAAGTACACGTTTTATTAAGAAGCATTATCTCCACAGATAAGTGTGGCCTCTGCTGGCTCAGGAACAGCTCAAGTGTCACTGAGTTTGGGAGAGCATCTGTGCCAAACAGCTGTTCACTGTCACTCAGGGACCAGAGGATAAAAAATGCTCTTTCAGCAATCGGAAACAAATCAATCCTTGGACTGAGAACTGTTTTGATATAATCAGTGTTCTTATAGCCCAAATAGACGCTTAGATTGGATTTGAGTCTCGAGATGTTTAAAAAAAAAAAAAGCTCAATCAAGGAAAAAAAACAGTGAGTCAATAAATCAATGCAAAATGATCAAAAGTGAAAGAAGCAGCTCAAATGTAGCCTGGTGAAGAAACATGTCGAGCAGATTTTTCTTTATTCAACGTTGACTGACATGTGCTTTTTCTTTTTTTTTCTAAACCAAAAACATGTACCCGTTTTTTTTCTCTAAAATTTTTGGAAAAAAAAAAGAAAAGAAACCACCATAATACCAACCATGGCTCCGATCAGATGGGCAGCCTCGGCCCCCCTGCTACCTCCTCTCAGACACCTGACTCGCAGCATTGTCCAAAGTAATAGTGAGTGTGTCAGTGAAAATCAGACGGCAGCGCAGGATCCGCTTCACAGTTTGCTCATGAATGAAGACGCCTCAGCTTTATAGGAGCTGGGTCTACGTGCCTCTGAGACCATTGGTCGCTTTCATGTTGCGGGGCAACGTGACTTGAGAAAAAGCATTTCTGAAACACAATCCCTTACGCCAGCAAATTCTTATCAACTGGGCTTCCAGCGTTAAAATTTTCCAAGGAGAACATCTGAAAAGAAAGAAAGAAGAAGAAGGGTTTTTTTGTTCGGGATATCTTTGTTCTCCTTCAAAGCGGCTACTTGGAATGTTAAATTTGTTTTTGTGCACAAAAAAATAACTACTTAAGACAAAAACATAAAACGATCGCGAAATAAAATACACTTTACCTGGTGCAAATCTTGTATTCTGCTCCACAAAAAGGCTAAAAATACATAATAAAGATGATTTTATGACCTAATTTAAGACTAAGTCTATAAGAATTAACGCATGTTAATGTTTTTAAGCTTCCTTTATCCTTTTTCTTGCGTTAAACACAAAAGAGGTCAGAGGTAAAAATGTATTTTAAAGAAGTGGGTTGCCTACTTTTATAAAACTACTCACTAACTGGCACTGGACTTAACTGTAACTGTCTGTGAGTGTGTGTGTGTGTGTGTTAGGATTCACTGTGTCCTGCTTTCGTTTTGCTTTTTTTGATTCTTTTGAGATTCGTGGAAATGAAACAGCTCAGCATCTTGTTGAGACAAACTACCAAACGCCCTCCGGAGAGCACGGCATAGTTTAAAAAAGCGTTCACATAATCACAGAGATAGCCTTGTGCTCCATGTCACCACATGCTGCTGCGCGGTGTGAACACAGCAGTTTCACAACCCAAAGACCTCAGTGACTGTATGCTGATAGCCTATTACCTCTAAAAAAAAAAGGCTCTGGCTGATGCCCAAGGGTTCAAAGGATATGTACTGAGGATGCCTTCAGCTCCCGGCAGCATCACACATCACACTGCACATTCACAGAGTGAATTTAAAATGCAAAATAAACTTATATTTTATCAGAAAAATAGATGAATTAATTCATGGTCAGAATGTGGCAAATAAAAAAAACATGCATATGACAAACAGGTAAATGCACAGTCGTTCTCTATTTTGTTGAGACCATTTTTTCCATCCGTTTTCCATATGAACGGGCACTGACCCCGTGCACGGGGGCAGCTGACGTGGATACTCTTTAAGACACATCACCTGTGGTCACAACGCACTGACTGGCGGCGCTTGGTTATATAAGCACCATACCTGCCTGGTCTCTCTAATTCTTACCCATGTGAAATCAAGCTGAGCAACATCTCCCATGAAATCAGAGCACGCATGCGGCGCGCGTGCTCCGCGGCTGATCGCACTCCACGGTGGCTCGTGTGCGTCGCACAGTCACGGTCCATCTTTGGATCCGGCAACTTCGGAGGAGGGGGAAGAGGAGGCGAGCGGGCGCGCGGAAGCTCAAGGAGACAAAAACAAACTGGGTCGTGAAACTGACACGCTATTGCATGTATGAGATGTGAAAAGTGTCACTTGGCACTTATTGTTCCTTAAGTTCACAAGCACTCATAAAGAAGCAGGTCATCAAACAGGTTACAAAATGGCAAACCCATTGGGCAGGACAGATCTTGCACACTGAGTGATGAGGATTGAGAGTGAAGATTATCCCTTCTCAATAACTTCTCAAGAAATTGATTACGTAGATACCTGTCAATCAGTCTGGATGATCTCAGAGCTCTTGTTAGGCAATAAGAACTTGTAAATGTAGTATATAACATCACATAGCGTACCGTTTTTGCAGTTGAGTAACAAACCTGGATGTCATTCAGGTTTTGTTCTCCGGTGTGGCTGACGGGAATGGGGCGCTAATGTTAGGTCATGTGTTTGTGTGGAGGCAAAGCATGTAAAGAACAAGCAGGATGAACCTCTGTCACCAATGTATTGCTCAGGCCGCTCAGGCAGTGGAAATCAAAATGCATACAGAGCGAAAACAGAAGATGCCTGTTTTAATGATGAACAGGCAGGTCAGTTGTGCTCCTTTGCCTTATACCGGTGCTATCTATTAAAGAAGAACTTGTACTCACACAGATAGTTAAAGCAGCTAGAGCCCATTTCCTGGCCTGGTTGGCCAGCACATGTACATGGTGGAGAGAGGATTGGCTGTGGACCACCACCACCTTGTTGCAGCAGTTTTCCATAACGCCAGGGGACAAACAGACATCCAAAGCATCGTGTGAATAAATTAAAAGTCAAAGAGTGTTAACCAGAAGAATAATGCTGTATGTGCTGCTCTGTAGCATGTCAAGGCTAAGGATGCATTGGTATGTTCATGACTACTAAAAAAAAAGACAAAGCATCACTAGTGATGGACAAGATAAGACTGGGTTTGTTGACAGTGTAGTGTTTGAAAAAAAAGAATGTTCAAATGTTCCTACCTTTAATAAGAAACATAAAAACAAAACTAAATCCTATTTTTATCTTTCTGTTATTTTGATTCGTAGCCTTCAGTTGTTGTGCTGTTTGCATGCGCGGTCTAATCTGCAGCGAGCACTTAATCTCACAGTTAAAGGCAGATTAAAGAAAAACTTTGAAAGACAGTTGGAAATTGAAAATTAAGGTTCATTTGTAGAAAATGTCAGAGAGGAAAAAGAAATTCTCTTGTCCCACTAATGGACTTTTAGATTTGACATGTTCTCGTCGTACAGCGACATCTAGTGGCCACGCTCATCAGAGCAGTTTGATTAGAAAGAACTGTTAAACAATGACAGTATAAAAATCAAAACTAGAAGAGATTTTGTGAGTTCCAAGTATTTCTCCACTATTTTTCTTTGGCCTATCTAAGTAAAGAGACCTTTGAATGAGCAAATATTGCAGCGTTCACTGTCAGTGCAGCGTTCAATGCCGGTACACGTGCACAGTGAAAAAGGGTCAAAAACACAGAGCTTGAAAAACTATCAATAACATAAGTGAGGTTTTTGTTTTAGTTTGATTTGATTATCAACTTCAGTGTGGGAAAACCACATATTTTATTACACATAAAACGATAAAGAAAAAAATTATGTCCTGTTTTTTTTATAATTAATAATGTAATTATGATGAATGAATTGTGAATTAATGAACAGTATGACTGAATAGTAACATACACCATTACAAAGGTAATGTGGCTACCACACCAAACCGCACTTCAGGCCATTCTCGCCATATAAATCATAACAATTAGAGAAAGTGAAAACACTGAAGTTTTGCAGGTTAAATGCTCAAACCTCTGCCTTATCTGAATGTCTGGTATTTGCGGCTCCGCCTGTAACTGACCCCAGACAAGCTGCAGAGGGTTGTTTTCATCCTATAACCTCAAAAGCCTCTTTCAGATGACCCTGACACCGACTCTCAGTGTGAGGAATACGTGGGTGATATTTTGTTACACTCCGAAACTTTCTTGTTATGTAAATAAATGTTGATCTGTCACCCAAAGCCTAAATACCTTTATTTTCCTCATTTTTTGGGAATGAAAATCGCACTACCGCATTAATCCCTTCAATCATTACCGAACATAAACAAATATATGACCTTTTCTGTGAACTTAATTAGGCCACTTTGGTGAAAATGCCCCGCCCCACTGAACAAAACCCTTTTTTTTGCAACATTCCCCATTTTGCAGCAGGGGCTGCACTTTTCTTTTTTTTCCTTTCCAGGACTCGAGGCTTTTAAACGAGAAAACATGATGGGGATTTATATACTTTCAGTCATTTTAGCAACTATCCTCCTCATACCAATCGTAGTGAAAACTTTATGCCCTCTTCTCTGGATGGATGTTTTGTATTTCAGGGATCTAATATGGATTATAGTGAAGTTTGTGAGGAGGCGGAGGAGGAGACCTCTCTTCTTTGTTTTGGACCGTTTCTTGGAGCAGACCGCTGCGAACCCAGACAAGCTCTTCATTGTGTTTGAAAATCAAGGCTACTCGTACTCTTCCACTGAGAAAAGGAGCAATAAAATAGCCAACGCGCTTCTGACTCACCCCGGTTATAAAGCTGGGGACACCGTCGCACTGTTCATGGGGAATGAACCCGCCTTCATGTTTACCTGGCTGGCCCTGGCTAAATTAGGCTCCCCCGTGGCTCTGCTCAATCATAACATCCGCACCAAGTCTCTGCTGCACTGCTTTAACTGCTGCAAGGCCAAAGTGTTGATAGCTGCTGCAGGTTCGTGCACAACAAGCAAAAATCAGCCAAAAGTTATAGCACTTCTCTCTTTTGACTTAACCATACATGCACTACGTATGTATGATACTAATTTACTTGTATTTCTAGTTTTAGTTGATCCATCGTCATGTCTGAGGGTTTAAGCTGTTTAGAGGAAAAAGCTCCGATTTTTTTTCTAATTAAAATCTTCAAAAGACCATTAAATAGCTTTGAAAATCCTTCAAATGTTAAGAAATGCACAAAACAGAACAAAAGTGTCATGTTATTCTTTTGCTTCGGCAAATATTTCCATCACAGAGGGTCACGTGACTGGTATAATTGATATTTAATAGGTGTAATGAAAATCGGGAAGCTGTCTTGAATCAAGCCTTTAACAGACTTGTTAAGGGTAACACATTACAATGGTATCAATTTAACTTTAAAATTTATTAATTTATTTATAACTTTCATATTTATTGATTTATTCATTGTTTTTATCTAATTGGAGCCACATTTTTTGAGCTTGTGGAAAATATAAACTTTTTGCTCTCTTTTGTAAGATGAAAAATGTGTTTTCTGTTTGAAAATGTATTCAGGAATGTCACTGTGGTTTGAAAGGCAGCAGCAGGAATTTACAGGGCTCTGAAAATAGCCCCTCAGGCTGCTTGAACAGCTTTAAATCAAGTCTGAGAAACAAGCAGTATTTTTGCTCCTGCCACTCTTTGCTTCCACATAAAAGGCTTTAATTTTCTTTAAAGGCCTCAAATGAACTTCTAATACTGGGCCAGAACAAGTAAGTCTGCATATGAATGTGAAACTAGTATCTGTTAGTTATGTTTGTGTTTTCCTTTCTAGAGCTGAAGGAAGCAGTGGAGGATGTGCTGCCCTCGCTGAGGGAGCCGGGCGTCACCGTCCTCCTGATGGACAAACACTGTGACACACCTGGAATCGAGAGCTTCTGGGATAAAGTGGACGAGGCCTCGGACTCCCCGCTCCCTCGATCCCTCAGATCACACATCACATTCAAAAGTCCTGCGGTTTATATTTACACCTCTGGAACGACAGGTATTTGAGCGGCGGCTTTTGTTTGTTTGTGTTCGATGTTCTTGTGATAATCTGTTCCCATGACATCTTGTTTGCCTCACAGGCCTGTGACGGCTTTCTGTGTTTGTGCTGCTTGTGTCTCTGGCTGTGTTTCAGGCCTCCCCAAGGCAGCTGTGGTCAATCAAAACCGCCTCTTAACAGCTCTGGCTGTGTTATCGTCAAACGGCGTGATGGCTAGTGATGTCATCTACCTCAACCTGCCCCTGTACCACACAGCTGGATTTTTTATAGGCTTTATTGGCTCCATTGAGACAGGTGAGACCACTGAGATCCAGTTAAGAGTTGAACTGCAGGCAAAATGTGAAGGCTGTAAGAGCAGAATGATGTATACTTTACTGACCAAGCAATAAGTCCTTACGTTCAGACCTTGTTTAATAATAAAATGTTGTATTGCACCTAAATATGAAACTACACTTACCCAAGTCTACCTGAGTCACGTTGTATCCGCTCAGGTCACATGCACCACTTTGTAAAGAACAGAGCTTTTCGTGTGTCTGTTGAGTCTGAGGCAAAGTTCAGCATATCTCTTGACCTTGGTCTTGGAGGAGACAGCCTTGCTTTATCAGAACAACTACAGCCATCAGAGGCAGACAAAAAGTATAAACTATTGCTCTGAAATGAAGGAGGAGGAGGTCACTGTGCTGTAAGGTTTGCAAGCGACCGTGGAAGTGACCTGTGGAAACGCTGTGTCGTATTACCTTCAACCTAATGAAGGAAAAATGCAACGTGCAACAATGAATGAGACTGCGTCCAAATCAGTCCTGAACTGTTTTACTGTAATTATTGATCTTGCAACATGCAGCGACAGGTATGCAATCTCCCACTGGGTTCCCATCTGTGATAACGTTGCTCAAGGTGACACTTGAGACTAGATTCTCTGCACTTGAGGGCGAGTAATTGGTCATGCACCCGCTGTGCCCCCCTGAAGATTATGCAGATCAATTACAGTGGTACCGAACTTTTATCAGGTTCTCACACGTACCTAACTATGAAAAAACAATGCCCTTGCATTTCTCACTGGTTTTCCTGCTCCTGCCAAACCAAGTGAAAGAGTCTTTTGTCACTTTGAACCAGTAATCTGAACAGAGCCAGGTCAAATAAACCAGATTACGTTCACTTTTTAACTGCTTTTTTCTAAATAGGCTAAAGTTCACACCGCTGTTACGTGTGTGGGTAAGCAGCTCGAGTTGCACACATATTAGGAGGAATCCAATACTGAGCCTAAACAACAGTCTCAGTCCTGTTATCCAGTACATGCAGTTACATTGAAAATAGTTTAACAAAGCTGGCATGAGTTATTTGAAATACTTAAATCTCACATTCAGAATGTAATTTGAGTGTAGAAACAACTGGGAATATTGTAGGTTATTCAGTAATATTTTTTTCAGATCACAATGTTATTTGCTTAAAGGGACATCAGCTGTGTCCCTTTTTGCATAACTGAATATCTGAAATTTTGAAGCACTAAAATAATGAAAATAAATCCTAATCTATTTTAAAGGGTCAACCATTCTTCTGAAGAGGAAGTTTTCTGCCTCTCAGTTTTGGGATGACTGCAGGAAACACAATGTGACTGTGATCCAGTACATAGGAGAGGTGATGCGTTACCTCTGTTGCACACCGAAGGTGAGATGACTTTCGCTGTTTCCATCTTTTCACACAGAGCTCAGATCTGCAGATCTTACGACTGAACTGTATTATAATATTTCAAGGCTGTATCAGGAGTGACATTTATTTTAATAATAAAATATTTTAAAGTTTGACTATTTTAAAAAGCCGGCAGTCTTTGAATTATCAGTTTCTTCATGCATTTACCTCACATTTTTTCTTTGTAGTGTAAAAAAGCTTCTGCAGCAGTGACTTGATCATGTGACAGTTAAACGCTCTCAAGTGAAACTTAAACCAGTGGCATTCTTTTGGGTTGATGGGAGGTTACACTGATCCTCCCTTTAACTCAGAGGCCCAGGATTGTGTGTGTGTGTGCGTATGGGTGTGTAGTGTGTGTTATTCAGTTTTATACATCTGTGGCTGTGAGCGAGCTGTCAGGATGTCATAAGTAAAGTGGGCCTAATGCCCAGTATTAAAAAATAGGAATGCATAATGTGTTCATTTCAGATAAAAAAATATTTTCTAATTTTTCTGAATAAAAATGATCATTTTCTCAGAGTTTTGAGGGTCTTGTGCAGAGTCTTTCCTCCGCATGCTTAACGGATATAGTATGATGCGTCTGAAATGCATTCAGGCTGAATAAGTGGCTAAGAAGAGGAAACCAGGAAATTGCTGAAAATGTCGCCTCTTGTTTGAAGTTATCCCATTAATTTAAAAAAACAAGCAGAATCTTTCTTCTTATGAAAAGTTTTCTCATAATTCCTAGATAATTACCTGGTTAATTCAGAACACGATTCCCTACAAAAGTGACACTCTATTATGTAAACATAATGTTTCATGCTGGTTTAAAAAACTCTTTTTATTCGTTTAGTGCCAGTTTTTAAATCACTAGACTGATTGCAACTCAAACAGACTCACACAGGATCTTTGTCAGGGCGCTGTGGGCACCCTGCCTCCTCTCTACTGTACCAGTCTTAAGCTATGTGAAACTGCTTCGCTCGAGACATCTGCAGAGACAGAGGGCTGTGAACCGGCTGCAGCAAGCTGCCGTTGAGTCAGACCAAGTCAGAGATTACACTTCCAAATCTGTACATTCCCACAGTGAAGCACAGCTGGCTTACCGAAATAGAAATCATTAAATCTCATCTATCAAGTTCCAGCACTCTGCGTCATAATTTGTAGGGGTTTGAACAGCATGAGACATTATGGATGCATGTAATTATCATTTGCTGATATGCCATACACATATTCACAAGGAGTTAGACTGATGACATATCGTACAGATCTGTTGAGGATGCATCTGCTGTATTTAGGTGTAAACATTCTGCCTACATGTATGGC
Source organism: Ctenochaetus hawaiiensis (assembly GCA_029783645.1). Taxonomy (NCBI): domain Eukaryota; kingdom Metazoa; phylum Chordata; class Actinopteri; order Acanthuriformes; family Acanthuridae; genus Ctenochaetus; species Ctenochaetus hawaiiensis. The sequence continues at coordinate 27,798,206 of JAPZDY010000001.1, read as the reverse complement.
CATTCAGAGTATCTTATTGCATCACATGAAGTGCAGTCTCAATTTACTGCATGACCCTGTAGCAGTTGGAGGAGGAGGTTATTCTGTATCTGGTCACCTCTAGGAATAGATGCTGGCCTTTACTGAGGAAGACCATATCAAGTAACTTGGCAGCCAAATCTCCCTGGACTAATATGTAACTTTAGGGTCACATTTATTTCAGTGAATGGTATTTCCTTGACAGTATGTGATTTTCAGTGAGATTCTTGGGCCAATTTTTGACTCAGTGCTGAATTTTCAGGGCAAATGCCAAAACTGAGTGCAGAAAGGGGCACCAGTGTCTCTTTTTGTTTGAGAAAAATGTCCCATTTCCACACTTACACAACCTCGATGACCTCAGTCTATCTGGGCACGCTTGAACTGAATCGTTTTTTTTATTTTTGTCTTTGGTGTCATGGATTTGAAATCCATATTTTTAATGAGCAAAAATTCTTTGAATCAAACTGTCAAAGGTCAAATTGTTGAAGGTCAAAGGTCAAGTGAAGTCAAAGTGATTAATATAGCTACAAATAATAACATGCATTGTCTCAAGACACTTCTCACATAAAAACAGATGAAGACCTCGCTCTGTGATTACATGATGGTTTTTGAAGTTTCGAATAATTTGACTGTTTTTATTTAGGTATTTTACATGTTTCTTGCAGAATTATTGATCCATTTATATTTTATGTTTATACTAAAATGCAGAGAGAAAATGACAAGGACCATAAAGTTAGACTGGCAATTGGCAATGGCGTGAGAGCAGAGATATGGAGAGAGTTTCTGAATCGCTTCGGGAACATTCAGTTCCGAGAGTTTTACGCCTCCACTGAGGGAAACGTGGGATTCATCAACTATGCAGGGAAAATTGGAGCTATTGGACGAGTCAACTTTCTGCACAAGGTAAAAAAAAAACTTTTTTGTGTCCTGTTGTTGTTTCTGTTGTCATTTTCAACTGATTCATTAGTGTTGATGTAAAAATAAAAATACCATAAGGCCAATTTATTGGTATTTTTAGAGCCTTTGACCACAACTCAGTTCTCCTCACTAATGAAGAAAGTTTTCATCTGTTCACAAATTCTAGTAAAAAGCTTTAAAATGTGGTTGAAATCTTATGAGTGGACCCGAAGTCACCATCATCCTGTTTACAGATCAGTTTTAGGCCCATAATGCAACACTGATGTCTTTATTTCCTCCCGTAGAAGCTGTTTCCCTACACTCTGATTCAGTACGACACAGAGCGAGATGAACCAGTTCGAGATGCTAACGGCCTCTGTGTGGAGTCGCCCAGAGGTAAAAAAACTTCTGCAAGTCATCCACATAAAATGAATTGCTGTATCACAGACCTACAACTTCCTCTTTACACTCATAATGTAGATTTCTACGCTTATTTTTGCACCTTAGCTCTGTCTCTTGGCTTTCTCTCGAAGGTGAGACAGGACTGCTGGTGTCAAAGATCACAGACATCGCCCCTTTTGTCGGCTACGCACAGAATGAAGAACAAACGGAGAGGAAAAGACTTCGTAATGTTCTTCAGAAAGGAGATCTTTACTTCAACAGCGGAGACCTCATGAAGATCGATAAAGACAACTACATTTACTTCCAGGATCGTGTAGGTGACACATTCAGGTACAGAAGAAATTCAGCCATATCAGCCATATTACATAACTGCAAATAACATACGAGAACTGACAGAGGATGAAATGTCACAAATTCACCAAAGTGTAACTGCTAAAGAGTATAGATGTTCACTGAGGACGAGGGGTTGAGGTTTCATTTGTGTTTCAGTTTCTGTAGAGTTGAATTCAGGATAACTTTACATTTAAAAATCAATAACATGGTTTTCAATCGAGCGTTTGTCAAAAAAGGATAAGCAAATTATAACATTTTTTTATGTTTTACACACCTAAATGCTGTTTAAGTGGATGTTCAGGCAACTTGATCAAGGAGTTTTATTTTCAAGCCCACAGCATCATTACACATACATATTAATTACATTTCATATGGACCACTAAGGGCCATTTCTCAACAGTATGTTGCATGTTGTATGAAGGCTTTAAAACATTGTTTATCTTTCTCAGACATTATCTTGTAGTGTTCTGAGAGATTATATGTTTTTGTGCCCTCACATGCACAGAGCTGTGAAATGTACTTTTGCATTTAGTACAACTAAAACCAGAAAAAAAAATTAAAAAAACACTAATTTGCTTGAGCTCTCAGGTGGAAAGGGGAGAATGTGGCGACAACTGAGGTGTCTGACATCCTGACGATCAGCGATTGTCTCAAAGAAGCCAACGTCTATGGAGTCCAGGTCCCAGGTGATGGTCACCTCCTCTGATTATTTCACCCCCCCACTGTGTTTAATTACATACCATCACAACTGTTTGGCAGAACATGGGGAGAGACTTTGTTTTGAGTTATTTCTTGTTTTATTTTTTCTGTAAATGCAGGTCATGAGGGACGGATAGGGATGGCAGCTGTCACTGTGAAAGAAGATGCCCAGTTTGATGGACCACAATTATATAACCATGTGGTTCACTACCTGCCCTCATACGCCCGACCTCGCTTTATTAGGATACAGGTAATTTTATTCGGCACACACTTTATTGCAACCCAACACAACTTTTTTGCATATTTTGTGTTTTTCTTCCATCTAGAGTGCAGTGGAGGTGACGGGGACGTTCAAGCAATTGAAGGTGAAGTTAGTGGAAGAGGGATTTGATCCAGGACGTATCCAGGACCCTCTTCACATCCTTGATGATCATGAGAAGAGTTACATACCTCTTACAGCTCAGGTCTACAGCTGCATCATATCAGGAAACCTGAAACTCTGAGAAGGATCTTAGTTTTTATGAACTTCACACGCTGCATTAGCACATTTAATGATAAACTTCCAGCTCAGTGACTGAACAAATCGTTTTTTTAATTAGTTCTGTTATCTTTTATGTGTCTGAAAAGTAAAATAAGTGATATAAGGGCTTTTATTAAAAGTAGTAGATGGAAATAATAAAGGTAGAATTATTTTTAGGATTCATAGAAGGGACTGGAATCAGTCTGTAAGAGGAGAAGGGAGTTTGATAGCACAAGTAATATGCATATTAACTTCTTAGTATTCTATATATAATTAGTAAAAACATTAACATGATGACTTTTTTCCAGTATGAGGACAGCTGCTTTAACTGTATTCAGTCCAATAGTGAGAGGAATACTTTGTTTTTTTAAAAACGACATAAGTAGCATGAAAAGGTTATATGTAGCACAGGGTCAATATGAATTTTATCTTTATGTGCCAATATCTGTAAATACAAGTGACATTTCTAAAAATAAAAGGTTTCTACTGTGAAAGCAAACCTAGTTTTGATCAAATTCTGCTCATCACAGTTTCAACAGTACAAAGACAGGTGTGACTGACCACAAGGTGGAGCCAAATGCACATGTTATTTCATTGACCCAACTTAACGTGAACAGATGAGGAGGTTTTCCACTAGACTTGAAATGCTGGCTGCAGGGATTTGCTCCCATTCAGCCACCGGAGCATTAGTGAGGTCCAGCAATGATGTTTCAGCTCGGCCCAATGATGTTGAATCAGGTTATAAAGGCGATGGAGTGAATTTCTTCCATTGCAATCTTGAAAACCTTTTCTTTGTGCATAATTTTAAAACATAAAAGGAGGTTCTCCAGACAGCTGATTAAGTTAAAAGCACAACAGTATAATTTATTGCAGACACACTAAGATTTCTCTTGAGCCGAGCGATTAAAAAAATCACTAAAAGAGCACAGAAGCACACAGACGGGGTTGTTTAAGCCCATTTTGTGTTTTTTACTGCAGTGCACTGACGTGTACAGTTCATCTGTTTACACTGAAAAACATTTATGATTGAAAATATGCTTACAGATTTCTTTCAAGGGGACAAAGACTTTAAAACAACTCTGTCAATAACAGTTAGTTACTTACAGTTTGTGATTAAAATGTCATTTTTTTAATCAATAAATCATTAATGCACAGGTAAAAATGAACAATTAAACAGACCTGACGTGACGGCCTTAACAGCAATAACCAGGTGAGTGATTTTCCCTGCTGGGCTCCAGGTTAGAAACCTTTGAAGCCATCTCAGAATAATCTCAGAAAAATGCACTGTTGTTGTGTAATCCTGGTGTAATTCACGCTACATCTCCGTTATCTTGATGGAGCAAAAGGCAGTTTTATTCTTTTATGATCAGTTTTTTTCTGCTTAAGGTGAATAGATGGAGATAGTCACAGGAGTCAATGGCCTCATTTGAACTGTCTTGACCATAGACTGCATAATAAAAGATTTGACTAAATAGCAACTCTGAAGAATAGTTTTATATTGTTGTTCATACTAATGATCATTAAAATCCAATTTTCCTAGTTTTTATGCTAATTAGGTTTAAATAACATGTCTTCATGGGAACCAATGATTTTTCAGAGACCTTGCTTAGTAGGGTTGGGACAAATGCCAAACATTGATTTCGTTATTTTCAATTAAACCATACAGGCACTTTTTTTTACAGATCCCTTGTGGATTTGACTTTCTGTGGTTGGATATATTCAGTTTTTTCACTTTGTGGCTGTTAAGCCTGTTTCCAGTTTATGGCTCTTTCACATCAGAATAAAACTACGTGTAGACCTAACCCTAACCCCATATGCAAGTTGCAGTCAGCTTGTTTAAATAAAAAAAAATTGCTGTTTTTTGTCTCTTTAGGGCTGCTTTTTTCCTCTTTAGTTACACAGATAGAGCAATGTATCATATGATTGCCAATTAATGTACCAAGTATTGCAGAATCCCTTTTCTGTGATACCATCATAATAATGGGAAATGCATTGTGAAAGTATCATATCGTGAGATACTCTGTGATTCTCGCCTGCATTGCATATGAACGGTCACATAGGAGCAATAAGGGTGAATATACAGATGTTAAACCAGTTGCAATGAGAGTACATTAGCCTCATGCTTGTGTAATGTTAGTACATAAATGCAATTTTTTCCAGCCTTTGTGTAAAGGAGTTTGGTGAACTCAAAAAAAGCTTGTAAAGTTCAAAAAAGTTTCCTTTGTTACTTGATTACCTTTAAGCACATTAACTAATAACTGACTCTAAACGGTAGTCTCACAGCCTGAGGGAAGAAGCTGCTCTATAGTCTGGTGGTACGGCAGCGGATACTTCTGTATCTTTTGCCTGACAGTAGCAGGGTGAACAGGCTGTGGCTGGGGT
>JAPZDY010000001.1:27776592-27792855 GCA_029783645.1 Ctenochaetus hawaiiensis | reverse complement strand
GAGAAGATCAAAGCGAGCATAAAATGTGTTCAGCTTGTCTGGTAGCATGGCCTCACACATTATGCTTTTGTAGCCTATAACACTATTGACCACCAAGCATCATTGATGTACACACAGAGTCCGCCCCCATCTCCTCTTACCGGAATATCGTGTTCTGTGTCCTCATCCGGTATGTTGCTGTGGGGCCACGTCTCTGTGAAGATGGGAGCACCGCAGTTTCTGGTTTCTCTTTGCTGGGTCAGCTTGAGTCTTATTTCATCCATTTTATTGCCCTGCGGCTGGGTAATGGAACAGCCTTGGGTCCAAGCCTTCTAAGCTTACCTCTTATCCCGGCTCGTGTCCCTCTCTTCGCGGTTCGACCACCCCGCTTGAGATGACGTCTGGTCCGGATGTTTTGATTGTTGGATCTTGAGATACCGAGAGCAGAGATCGTCTCAAGGTCCACTGCACTTAATCGAATCACTGCACGTCCTTTTCTGATGTTAACGAGTGTATTACTGTCATAAGTAACACAATTTTCAGCAATAAAAACGAGAGGATCGCTCCTTTTTCGTTTTGTTATGTTGAAGTTGAGGGAGCCACCAGCTCCATGTAAATGAAGACGTGTGGTATATTATGGTTTAACACTTCTCTATTGGTATCTCTCACCATGCCATTATATGGTTAGAAACATCTTCTCTGTGTGTCAACTTGTGTTGCAACATGTTATGGCCTTGAAGTTGAAGCCTTATAGCTTCATCCTGTTTCTGTAGACTTATCCTGTTTTCATGGAATACACAACTTTCACATGTAGTTAGTGCTTGATAATTGAGGGTTTCCATCCATGTAGGGTTGCATGCCTGGTACTGTGGAGATGTGCAAGGAAAGTGAAATGCAGAGATTCCTTCATCAACACCTTTACAGCATTACTACAGAAGATACCACAGCAGGATTGCATTTGTGGAGGTCAATGGCCTTTAACAGGCTGTTTGCAGTCAGAGATATAGTATCCTGCAGAAACAGGCCTTTAGGCTTGTTGTTACACCCACAGAGGAAGTCGTTCAAAGTTCAAGAGGCATAAACTAAATAGGTTGGCATGTAGCTATTGTGTGCTGCTGAAACATTTAACGTCAGGACTCTTTAGGCAGCACCTGGACTGAAGCATTTCCACTGATTATCATGATTGCATATATTCTATACACCGTTCTTGCAGGTTTGGCAATTTTGCCATTATGGTTTTACTTTAAAAACCCATATTTCTTTATTGATTTAAGATACACCATTAACTCCCTTAAAATCGGCGTGCGACTGAGCAAAATCATGAGACAGAAACCATTTTACAGTATTTTGGATTGCTTTCTGGACAAAGCGGCAAGGGAGCCACATAAGAAGTTTGTACTTTTTGAGGACACCTCCTATACTTACAGCCAGGCTGACAAAGAAAGCAACAGAGTGGCCAGAGCTTTGTCCACTCATGCACAGGTGAAGGAGGGGGACACAGTGGCCTTGTTCCTGGGCAACGAGCCACAGTTCGTGTGGATCTGGCTTGCACTGGCCAAGCTGGGATGCACAGCTTCGCTGCTGAACTGCAATATCAGATCCAAATCTTTGCTGCACTGCTTCTCCTGCTGTGAGGCCAAAGTTCTGATTGCTGGTGCAGGTAAGCCGGGGGAAAAAAAGAGTCTGTTTCCTTCATGTGGTTTGAGATAAATTTGAAGTTTTCTGCTGCATTTATTTGTCTGGTATTACTTAAAGAAAATAATTTGACCTCCCAGTGTAAGTCATTTTCTCTTAAACCTGAATTTAAATTCTTTACTCAAGCATGTAAACGATTATTTAACTTGCAGGATTATTTTTACAAGCAATGTTAGAGTCACAACACTGCTTGAAACCCTAGACAAGCCCAAGTGCAGGTGTGTTCATACCAGCCCACAGGGATAGTGACAGCAAGTATAATACCTTTAGACAAAGACCAAAGATCCACAAAAAAAAAGACTTTAAAGAATATAGAGATTGGCCAAACTAGAACAGCTTAATACCCATTGAAGGACTGATTCCAGTGCAATCAAAGCACCATTATTTATCATATAATCATAAGATAAGATAAGATATTTTGCATACAAACATAAGAACTTAAAAACTTTGACAAAACTGAGACATTGGTTTGTTCATTGGCAGACAGGGAGAGATCACCTGTGCAGAGCCTGTGCACTTTCATAGTTTTATCTTTTCATAGTTTATCTCATTTCAAAAAGGCTCTTGTTTGAAATGTGTGAAAAATTAAATGTAGGTCAGGAAAGCTTTGACAAGTATGAACCATCAGTTTGTGTGTTGGCAGGCAGGCAGGCAAGGATTATTGCTGACTGTGCAAAATAAATTTCATGGTCCTTATTTGTTCTTGTTGGTTTGTGTTGGTTCTCATGGTCTAATTTCTGACTGGTGCAGTTTTAGATGTCAAAACTGCACCCGGCTACATATCCTTTCCCCCTGTGTTTTGTGCATGCTGTGGCAATGAAAGCTTTTTTTGTTGTTGTTGTTTTAATATAACCATGAACACATAAGATGAACAGAACTTTTTACATGTTTTCCCCATTAATGATGGTGGTGGGGGGTGGAGAGGGTCTTATACCAAACGGTAGTATAACGATACAGGGTGCCATATTACCACAAAGACACCAAAATGTCTGTTTTGCAGTAGTTTTGTTTCAGTTGTTAACTTTTAAAAGTCCTGGTTTTGTCCTAATTGGTTTTATGTTTGCTGTCGCTGCGCTGACTTTAATGAAGCATTCAATGTCTCTCTTTTCTGTCAGACTTGCGAGACGCTGTAGAGGAAGTGCTGCCCACCTTGAAGGAGCAGAACGTTCGTGTGTTTATCCTCGGCGAGGGCTGTGATGTGAAAGGGATTGAAAGCCTGTCTGATAAGATTCAGCAGGCCTCAGATCAGCCTCTGTCACCTCAGCTGCGGGCCAACATTCACATAAAGAGTCCTGCGCTCTACATCTACACCTCAGGAACCACAGGTAATCTGACCTCCCCTTCTAATCAGTATTTATTTTTTAGTGAGCTGGCCTTGAGCAAGAGAAGTAGGACGATTAAAAAAATTGCTACTCCTGCAGTTATGGGCATGTTTTCTTTTTCTAGGACTTCCAAAGGCAGCTGTGATCAACCATGAGAGGATCTGGATGGCATCTTTTCTTCAGATCATTGCTGGCATACGGTCAGATGACGTTGTCTTCATATACCTTCCTCTGTACCACAGTGCTGGCTTTCTGATGGGGCTGTGTGGAGCCATAGAAAGAGGTGATTGACTGCATCATAAAACTACAAAACATGCCTTCCAGACTGCATTCAGAGTTCACCAAAGGTTAAACCAACAGGTGTATGACCTCAGACAACAAGCCGATTGGCTCTGATTACCTGCCCCATTTGTATTTCAAAGTCCTAAAGGTAATAGGTTAACAACCTTGACCGAGCTTTCAGTGTGAGATAATATTCATGAAATCTGTGCCTCCTCATTTCCAGGTGCCACTATTGTCTTAAGAAGAAAATTCTCAGCCTCCAACTTCTGGAATGACTGTAGAAAGTACAATGTGACTGTTATTCAGTACATAGGAGAAATTATGCGCTACCTCTGCAACACACCAAAGGTAAAAAAAAAAAAAAACAACAACTCAGGATAATAAAATTTACATTGACTTAACATGATTACCAACAATGCTGATACATTTATTGGAAGCTAAAAGTGGTCACTCTGGTTGTGCAAAGATAAAGCTAGTGTGGTGTTTATTACCCTTGTCTCACCTTTTCTTTCCTCCCTTTCTCTAGAGAGACAACGACAGAGATCATAAAGTCCGCGTTGCTTTCGGGAACGGCATAAGGGCTGACACCTGGGCCGAGTTCCTGCAGCGATTTGGGAACATACACATCTCCGAATGCTACGGAGCGACAGAGGGAAATGTTGGCTTTGTCAACTACGCCGGCAAAGTTGGAGCAATTGGCAGGGAGCATTTTCTCCACAAGGCAAGGAAAAGAATGCAGTCGTGTTTTGTTTTTAATATTAACACTTACTCTATTTTCTATGTTTTATTCTCAAACTGTTTTTTTTTCAGATGCATTCTCAATATGCCCTCATAAGGTATGACACAGAGAAAGAGGAGCCTGTCAAAGACTCCAAGGGATTTTGTATTAAAGTGCCCAGTGGTGAGTTAGTTTCCTCCGAAAATCTCTTCTATTTTATTTTATTATGATCTTTTTAGCTATTCATTATGCTAAAATATGTCTCGTGCTTTCGCTCTCTTTCAGGAGAGACTGGTCTATTGGTGGCAAAAATTGGGAAAAGGACGCCGTTCAGTGGCTACGCCAAAAACAAGCAGCAGACCGAGAAGAAAGTGCTGCGTGATGTGTTTGTGAAGGGTGACGCCTACTTTAACAGTGGAGACCTCCTCAAAATAGACCATGAAGGATTCGTCTTCTTTCAAGACCGCATCGGAGACACTTTCAGGTGAATGAAAATACACCGAACAAGCTTTACAAACTGAGCAAATGTTGGAAACAAAGAGCCAACAGATAAAGAGTGACTGTTGGTTACATAACAACACTGAACACATAACAAGGCCCGAGCTGTATGGTCCCCCTTTGTAGATCAATGTCTTAGTTCAATCAACTTGTATCAATAATATCCATTGTATATCATTGGAAACTGTATGTAAGATGTACATTTTAATGTGTTTAAATTGACTAAAGGCCTTACTACAGAAAGGCTAATTTTCTATTACAGGAATAATAATGTTTGATAGCCCATTGTTGTTAGCTAAAGTAAGAATTTTCCTAAATTTTTTCTTCCTGCATTTCTGTAAAGAAAATAAAAATCCCTGACTCTGCTTGTTTCTAAATTGCAACAAACATTTCAGCTTTGCATTGTGATTAAAATACAGGTGGAAGGGAGAAAATGTGGCAACCACAGAGGTGGCTGATCATTTGCTCGGGGTGGATTGCATTGAGGAGGCTAATGTCTATGGTGTGAAGGTGCCAGGTAACGTTTATATTCATTAAAATTATAATTAGCAGGGTTTTAGGAAATATAAAGACACTTGAAAGATAAGTGTTATCAGAGAGACCCTTTGTCAATGAAAATATATATCTCCGAAATGTAAAATTCTATGAACCCATATACATACCATATAAATAAATAATGACACATTAACACATTAACATAATGGCACATCTTTCTTTGTGTGTGTTTGTGGTTTTTAAAGGTTTAACAGGACATAGATAATCTTTTATATACACATTAAAAATTCACCGTCATAGTAATGAACCTTGCAGTTCTGCAAAAAAAAGGTCAAAATTATCAGAACTGAGAATTTAAAACAGAAAATAAGTATTTGAAAATGAGCTCATGTACTTTGTCAAAGTAGGTAACACATAAAAAGCTGTTTATACTTGTGTCCTGAAATAACGCTTTTTTTTATTTGACCTTTACCTATTAGGGCACGAGGGAAGGATTGGAATGGCAGCTCTGACGCTAAAAGAAAACATGGAGTTTGACAGCAAAGCCACCTTTCAGCAAGTCAAAAACTTCCTCCCCAGCTATGCAAGACCTCGCTTCATTCGCATACAGGTAACCAAAGTCCTGCTGTTTTTCTTTAAAACATATAAAAAAATAGGAGTTTGACTGAAAATGTCTTGCACCTATAACAGAACCATTTTTTCTTTGGCAGAATGCACTGATGGTCACTGCGACGTTTAAGCAAATGAAGATGAAGCTGGTCGAGGAGGGCTTCAACCCTGCTGTCATCAAGGACCCTCTGTTCTACCTGGAGGACAACAAGGGCTACATACCCATGACTCAAGAGATGTTCAACTCCATCGATGAGGGAAAAGTCAAGCTCTGAATCAGTTCAGTGTTTAATAACAGACTGAAAACCTCAGACCAGCTGATAGCTGGCAAATAATGACAGCTCACCTGCACATTGAGTCTGTATGTTCAGCTCATTTCATGAAGAATATTGTATACTGAGATATATCAAGAGATATATTTTTGCTTGAAAAGGCTTTTTTTTGGTAAAGATTTGTTTTATTGAAAAACATTCAATTTTTAATGCAATCACAATGCATAAAATATGTAAGCATCTACATTCATGCATGAGAAGATAGTTTAAAGGAAAGAAAATGGAAAACTACACATACAGATACATGCAAATATACTTAAATATAAATAATGACACATCAACTTAATGTGTCGTTATTAATTTATATTACCAATAATTTACCAATTTATTATAGTGATAATTGATGAAAACAGTAACTATTATGTGATAATTTTTAAAGAAAGTGTTAAATAAAAAAAGGAGAAGAAAAATAAAGTGAATAAATAAAAACGTCACTGACACGGATAGTTATCTTCAGTTTGCTGACTGTGCAGGCTCAGCCTCAACACACCTGGAACAGCAATGAATGGCTCTGTTATCGATAGCTGAATTTCTTTGTGCGAATGTACGTGGCCGTTAGATGAGCTCTGGCACGGCGGCGGATTCAAGTGTCGTAGGAGAGGTAGCTGTGTTGGCGACAGGAGAAGAAGACATACAGTTTGTTGTTCTGCAGTTGGAGGTCAAGTGTTTTTGTGTCTGTGAAGTCTGAGAAACCTCCAGGGGGCAGCACACCTGGTGCCGGCCACACTGCACCAACTGGTTGCAGAAGCTGGGCATGCTGTAGAATTTGGTCAACTTTTTCAGGACCTGGTTACCCAGATCATCTGAAGGCACCTCTGTAATCTCGATCACAGGATCGGGCTCCGCTGTTGGATGTGGGAGGCCACCTGCAGCATCTTTAGGAGTAGGCTTTGTTTCACAGTCATGACCAGACATCGGCCCAATGTTGGTGCAAGGCAGAGGCTCGCTGCTGCAGCTAAGAGAGCGCGGCGGTCTCTCAGACTGATCCTGAGCCTTGTCGATCCACAGCTCCATTTCAACCTTGTCCAGGCCAGGAGCAGCCTCCTCACTCTCCTCAGACTGGATGTCTGAGTTGGGGCCTTGACTGTTTCTAGCTCCTGTCACCTCCTCTTCTCCTGAGTTTGGTTGGTCTGCATTATTCAGAGCCTGTGTCTCAGCCAGAAGAGTGGAAGCCATTTTGGAGATGATGCTCCAGTCCCTGAGGATGTCCTCAGGGGTGGTGAACTGTGAGGTCACTGAAAATCGGATGATGCGTTTGGTATAAATGTCAGCAGGGATGAGATGCATGGTACCTGACTGGGTCAGCCTCCTCAACAGCTCCTGGGTCAGAGCATTTCCCCCCTGGAATTAGAAATTAACATGTTCATATTAGGCAAATGCATAATTGATGACATCAATTCAAGGTTTCAAATCTTTTTACTGATCACTAATGCTGATTTGCTCTTTTGCTATCAGGGCTTGATTAAACAGAGGTGAGCAAATTTCTTCCACAAATATGTCTTGTTCTTGACCTTTTAATTCTTACTAATCAATATCCAGAGCTATTTGCAGGCATTATTAAACAAATAATAGCTTTTTTTTCACTTCTTTGTTCTGGATGAGCACAAAAGAAAAAACTCATTACTTTGTTCAGTGGCTCACCTTTGAAACACATGTGAATTGGAAGTTGATACATCTCAACAATGATTAGCCAGTGAGGGACATGTTACTTAACAAAGATAAAACCCTTTTACACGGTTGTTTATGTGGTTCACTGCAAAAGTTTGCGTCACATACTTTCAGACAGAAGACCACCAGACCAAGGTGCCTCTTTGCAGGAACCTCAAAATTTGGGTCACTCCGTACATAAGACTCAAAGAGCCTCGCCATCTCATTCCCCTGCAAAGACAAGAAGAAGATACATGCAGAGTCTGAAACTTAAAAAAAAAAAAAAAAAAAAAAAAAAAATTCTCTGGGTTTTCACAGAACTCTAAACAGTAAAAACACTTAATGCAGAGTCTCTAATTTGATAATATTTTATATTTTTTCCTGAAACTATTTGCATGTAGAGAAGTGAAAAACACTTACATGTCTGATATGAGCCTGGAGGTTTTTCAGTCCAAACAGGCGCATAACGAACCAGAGTTTGAGAGAACGGAAGCGACGACTAAGGGGAATCTGCCAATGCTGAACAACAGGAAAGAGTAGTGTCATTGCATTAAACGAGTCACTATTATAATTTAAACTTTAATTTGAGGAAAACCTGAATGTTTCATACCATATAGTCTATGGCTAAGCAAGAGTTTTCATGTCTGAGGTAAACAGGATCAACAGTAAATGTCTTTTGGAGCTTGAATTTATCCTTCACCCTGAAACAGCAAAGTTAAACCAGATCAACAACCTGCAAACATCCTTCACATTAACTTTGGCTTTATTGGTCTTAAACCTCAGTTGTAATTTTCATTGATAATATTAATTTCTATGAAGGTAAGATAAGACCTCACCAGAAAGCTGTGCAGTCAAAATGGACCATCATCCACTTAGAAGGATTGAAGACAAAAGAGTGAGCAAATTCGATGCCCTCTAGTGACCAGCGGAGCTCAGGACAGACGTAGGCTGAGCCAGCGTACGCAGCGTCAACATGGAGCCACAGCCCCTCTTCTGCACCTGCAACAAAGATTTTAAAAAAAGTGAATCCAATAAGTTTTCAGAATGCAACTCAGTGAAACAAAACACAGTGTACTGTCTTTACGGGTGGTGTTCAAGTACACACAGAATTGGGATTAAATTTGAAGACATACAGACTGGTCCCAGTTCAGACAGATTGTCAAAGGCACACGCTCCTGTAGTTCCCAAAGTTGCACACAGCTGAACAGGAAGGAAAGAAAATCACAGGTAAGATTTAATATTTAACATTAGTATTTTATCTTTCCATTCCGTACTTTTTATTTTTTGGACCTTCCAACTAGTTTTATTTATATTATTTCATGAACAGTGAACATTTAGCTATTTGCACTGGTGGAAGAAGTATTCAGATCCTATACTTGAGTAAAAGTACCAGTACATTCAAGTAAAAATACTCTGTTACAAGTAAAATTACTGCATTTAAAAACTAAATGTGTGCAAGTGGGCCTTGTATCGGCATAATGTAATTAAAAAATATACTTAGTACTTCTGTCCCCTGTAGGTGATATAATGTTATATTGTGATATGTAATTTTATATCATATTATCATATTCTTATCACTGATGCATCCTTGTTAAAGAAGCATTTTACAGGTTGAGGTAGTGCTACTTTTAATATAGTTTAGTTTAGTGCAGTGGTTCATATTCTAGATATTGGATTAGGATTAGTGTGGTGCCTCCAAAGGGTTAAGAATAAATCTGAGGGAACTGATTAATAGGAGAGGCAATCAATCAAACAATAAAGTTGTTCTGATTCTCTGCTCTTTGCTTGTAACTAAGTTAATACTTTAAACCACATGATATTTGTCAAACAAAGTTTGAAGAAAAAACAAATATCTCTTATGGTTTCCCACAGGTTTGAAAGTCAGCTACTAAAATGCTCTAAAATTAAAATCGTGCACGCGTCAACTGTTCGTATTGTCGCGTGCTTCGAGCATCAAATTGAAAATCCATCCACAGAACAATACGAGGTTTCTCTTGGGAAAATGTAATTTTCCAAAGCCTCCAATTTAAAATCCTCAATTGTGACACGGGGAACGTCATCACGCAAGAAATCCAACAAACACACTAGCAAACATATGCAGCCTCCACAGGAAAAACTGGCTCCAACATCCAACATTATTCTACCACAAAACTCTATTACATTTACATCAGCTTTAAGGAACAGATAAATTTCCGGAATAGTTTAGATGTTTTTGTAACTGATGAAAGATTTCGGTCAGTCCAGCGTGCATCGCCGAGCGCACACCTTTTTTCTTTATCACTTTTATAACTTTTTTTCCTTTCGCTCTCAATAAAAGGAGTGCAGATCCCAAACAACATAAATAAGGAAAAAAATCCTTGAATCTACATTTTAGAAACATTTTTAGAAATCTGCAGAAACGGAAAAACGGTCGGGGTCCAGGCATGATGCGTTTCACTGACGCTGTTGATGCGCCTTCGGCCTGTCGAAACAATAAGATAAGGTGCAACGTTGATATAAAATGCGCGGACTTTGAAATCAGGGGATTTGTGGATTTTCTTTCAATGCGTAAGAAAAAAAAATGGCACAATCTGCAGGGATTGTGATTCGTAGGAAGTCCCACGGTTTGATATAAAATTACACATTTTTAAAGATAATTGTAAAATACATTGTTTAGTCAGCTGAAACATGAGAAAAACACTAATATGATTCTTATATCTTTCCCCCATGATACCCACCTGTCCTTTGTTATAAAAGACCTACCATGAAAGGGACCAGTCCCCTCTTCCTGTCCTCCTGGATGGCTTGCTTTAAAGTTTCTCCTCTCAGAGACAACTGCTCATCAGGAGGCAGAAACCTAACTTTCACCAGAGCGATCAGACCTGCCTTCTCCACTGACGAATGGGCCTATAAGAGCAGTCACATATCCAATGAGTTTTTAGTTTATTTCCTCTGGTTTGCGGGAAATTAGTGCACAAGAAGCAGAAACACTGACCTGTTCTGAGGCGTAGGCAACCAGTCTTGCATTTAAGATTGAATCCTCCACTTCCTGGTCGAGATCAGCCTGCAGCTCTGATATTTTGTCTTTCCTGGCAGCCAGCAGAGCAACCAGTGTGCTCTCGCTGACGGTGCCCTAATGGGAGAGTCAGATAGAAAAGAAAGATTATGAGCTTCCAGTAACCACAGGCTATAACTTTAAGCTTAACAAACAGATTAAAGTGCTACAAACTTGCAGGACACCTCCTCCTATGCTGTCAGGGTGGTGATGCAGGAAGAAGGAGGGGAGCCCCAGCGCTTTACACAACCAGTCCATCGCATTAATTTCCAGTTCTGTGCTAGCTGGGCAGGAGGCCTGTTCACAACCAGGTATTACTTATTCAGGTTGAATTAGTTCATTGCTGAGATTTTTCAAATTATTATTATTTTTTTAATTATCTTGAGTCCTTGTTATATATATAAAAAAATCGATTCTCCTCCTACCCAGGTGAATCCAATAGAGTTGATGGCATCTGCAAGCATGTCCCCGAGCAAGGAGGGCCATGAACACAGACTGGGGAAGTAGGCATGCATGTAAGGGCTCTGCCAGTGAACCACCTGTAGGAAAGGAGGAGACCATACTTGCTTACTTGCTATAGTTTTAAATTTCATGTCTGATAATGAATAACTGTAGAATCTTACTCCTGGCATGATAACTCTCTCAATGTCGCTGAAGACACTGTCCCAGTCCTCTGGCTCCTCTGGTGCGGCGTCAGGCAGAAGCTCCTTCATGTAACCGGGCTTCACATCCGGAACCACCCTCCTCTCCCTGATGGTGTTCAGGTAATGTGTGATGTAGTCCACCAGCTCCTTACCTGAGAAGCATCAGACACTGTAACAGCTGCACACACACAAAAACAGGTCATTATAATAAAATGGGATCTCCGATTACCTCTGCGATTGTATTCCTCAGCCTGCATTTTAGTGAGATGAGAGCTCCTTGAGTTTAACTCGTTGTGTATAACAGGTGACAACAGTGATGCTTTGTGTATTCAGAGGCAGAGGTCGCATGAATATATAGAGTCTATTGAGAGGAACACGCCCAAATATGGTGACGCATGTAAACCACCTGACGACCCTCACATTTTATTTCTCCCATCACTGGGATCATTGGCTGCATGAGCTATTCATTGACTCTGTATTTGTGGGAGGTGTTTTTCTCCTGCATGGTGGTAATGATTTATTTGTTCACATCTCTCTGATGACACTGTACTGGAATTAAACACTATCTTATTGCAAAATTAGGTGGGCTCACACTTAACACCTGAAAATTCTAACCTGGTACTCAGATTAATTTAAATTCAGAAAACCACACAATGGTGATACATTGGGAATATTAGAGAAAGGAATAAAATAGATCACACAAAACACATTTTTTTAATTATAATGCAACCGACGTGGTGTAGTGCTCTTAGACAACACTAAGTGTGTTTACAATAGTTAATAAGCCTACAGTATGTTTTTCATAACTGTTAAATGTATGTGTGTGAAGTTGGAATGGACAATGCTGTGAGTTCAAGTGATTAAACTTAATTGCTGACAATATTATAAAACATTTTACATGTGCGCCTTCAGCAACTCAGCTAACCCTGCACTCCAGGGATTTTGTACGCATGAATTCTACTAATTGTATGCTTTGGGATAAGTAATCATTGAGAAATGGGTGTGGTCTTTGTTTATCCAGCCCTACAGCAGCTCATTAAGAGCAGGCAACTATGGAGGGCAAGTATTGTTATTTAATGATGAGAAAGCACATTAGGTAACAAAGAAATGTAATACTGCCACAAAAACATAAGAAAATGAATCAAATTAAGAGAATTTTAATCTTACCGGTTCAATATGTGTCTATAATATGGCTATGCATAGATCACTTCAAAAAAATTTTTAACTAAACACCTTGCAATCAGTGTTAACTCCTGTTTACCTGTAGACAACAGTAAACTGTACTGTGCTCTTTCAAAAATACTCACAGTGCAATTAATTTCTCTTTTCATATAAAATCCCCAGTTGTTACTCCCTTGTTTGCTGTACCTTCATTAAAGTACCTGTATTAGTACTGATTCCTCACAAAACTATAACAGAAACTAACCCAAATAACAACATAAATTCAAAACAATTTCTTGTAAATGTCTTGAAATTTTACCTTAAAAGTTTAAAGTCTTTTTCTACATGTGCCTTCGAGAAGCCACACCTGTGCTCCAGGGAAGGATAATGTGTGTCTTCCATAGTTGTATGATCTGTACAAAGAGAAAGTAAGGCAATGGTTGTAATCTTAGTTTATTCAGCCCTGAAGCAGCTCAAAGTGGGAAGACTGGAATAGAAAACAAATTTACTTTTAACAAGCAAATTCTCTGGAAGGTAAGTATTTTCAGACTAAAACAAATTATTATTGTTTACACAATTTTGGCCAGAAGTGGGCTAAAAGTGGCTGACCTAATTATATACTATGAATGGACCATGTTAAATAATCAAACTACAAGTCAGGAACCACTCTTGATGTTGTTTGCATGATTTAATACTTCTCAAAAGCAGGGTTGGCAAAATTAATTTGAATTATTTCAAGAACATTTTGTCCAGAAGTGGCTTACATATAGCTCACAATGATCCGGGCTATACACAGCACATTTGTTATAAAATATATCAAATGTATTTAATATATTTTGCAAAAAAAAACAACTTAAAGTTACTTAATGTTAGGGAAATGAGTGATTTAGAGTCATATTTTATAATACTTTATCCTAACTTAAAAGCCTTTAAAGGTGGTGATAGACACATTTTTTTATTTTTTGACAGGACCAGGATAGCTGTTTCCATCTGTTTGCAGATGTAGTGCTAAGCTACGCTAACTGACTGTTTACTCCAGCTATACATTTAACCTACTATATACAACAAATACAAAAGTTCAATCTTCTCATTTAACAAAGCAAACAAACATATTTTTCACAGTCTTTAAATAATCCCATGTTCAAGGTTTTGCCATGATTCAAATATGTGCAACATAACACTGTTAAATGTTAATATTTGACTTTATATTAGTAAAGTAAGAATATTCACATAGTTGATACAACTAACATCTCTGCTATTCACTCTTCTCATCCTGTCCGATTGCATTACAGAAGATGACTGTTAGAACAAAGCAATATTTGTTCTGGATGATGACTCCTCACAAACAAATACCAAGGACGGAGACATTCTAAAAAAAAAATCCACAATGAATGAACACACAGTAAAAGGAAGGAAGGATGGTTTGGGCAAACCCATCTATGTCACGGCTTATCGTTGCCTTTCATACGCCGTCAAAAGCCAGAGAGGCACCTGGACTGTTCACACACTGCGCTGTTTGCTGTGCATTGTACTCGATATGTGCAAGCTCTCCTCTGGTTCTCTGGAAAACTGTTGGTCAGACGCAAATCTGACATAATTCAAACACACAAAGCGAGCACACATCAGTGTTATAGCGGAGAGATATGATGAGAGGTAATCAATTTATTCCACTAGTTCAATGAAACTAATAAAGTACCAGAGGATGTTTAGCCTTCCTCAGCTATTTTAAACCAATGATCCTTTCACATGTTATAAAACTGCAGAATTAATAACTAAATAACATTTAGGTATTAAATCTGCACTCTTATTATTAATGTAAAGATTCATAGTTTGTCATTATGTTGTTTTTTCCCAGGAAGTTCACTTAAATAAAATAAAATCTACATGCTAAAACTTTATTTTTTATTAACACTTTCTACCAATGATCCATAGCTCACTCTTTAAACATTTTTTTTATTATTTTTCAGGCCAGAACTCGTAAGAATTTAGGTTGTCCGAGCTTCTTACGGCTTTATTATTAGAAATACCATCTCATATACCGTGTTAAAATTTATCCTTCCCTTCAAAGAA
This sequence comes from Ctenochaetus hawaiiensis, assembly GCA_029783645.1. NCBI lineage: Eukaryota > Metazoa > Chordata > Actinopteri > Acanthuriformes > Acanthuridae > Ctenochaetus > Ctenochaetus hawaiiensis. The sequence continues at coordinate 27,778,369 of JAPZDY010000001.1, read as the reverse complement.
GGTGCATCACTTGTTCCGTATTCAACAGCAGCATGTTTCCTTCAAAGAAAAAAGAAATCTTTTTTGTCAAACATTACACACATTCTGTAGATTTAATTCATCCCATCCCATATGTGTGTGTGTGTGTGTGTGGTGCAATACAAAAATAAATGTTATGTGATATGAAGCAGGGCACACTGTGACTATTGTGCTCCCTGTGTGCCTTCACGTCCACGAGTCTGCGCCTGATGAAAGCGGGATTAAACATAATTGTGCAATTGAAGCTCGAAGCTCTGCCTTGTGACTTCAAAGTCAAAGTGCTCTTGATGGATCCTATTCTGTTGCTTTTATTCAAATAAGCTGAGAATATCATCATGACATCAGTATGTCACAAAGAAAACTTCCGGCTTGATAATTCAGACCAAAAGTCAGAAAACAATTCATAGAAAGTGGATTTTAGAAGGCCTTACTGGAGGAAGTAACTGAAAAGTGGTGCCAGGAGAACAGCTTTTGTGAATGTCAGGGAGACGAAGGAATTCATGGTGGACATGGTGGAGAGAAATTAACATTCCCTCAGACTCAACAGGGTGGAGAGCTTTAGATACCTCAGTGTCTGCATCACAGAGGGCTTATCATGTGCCTCTCAAGTTTGTCTGCTTGCCTGTCTATTCCCTTGTCTGCCTGCCTGTAAACTATTTCTTCAATAAAACACAGAAGTCATCTTGCTGCCTCTTCAGTCTGTGTTTGGGTCCTATCCTCAATGATCTGTGCAAGCAGCTTCAACAAGATTTCTCTCTATGGTGCAGAAATAAGTATTGAGAAGGCAGCCAGATGTCCTTTAAGCATGTCCTAAGTGGTGGAAATGACAATTGACTTTCCTCACAAAGTTGTCAATGTGAGAGGACCATGCTCTGTGATGCAGACAAAGAGTTGTATGTTGTATTGACCAAAAAAGCAGTATTTTCCTGTTGCAGAATTTATTATTCTTCTGATACAAGGTGTGTGAAGACTGGGGCATTCAAAACATTTGGAAAAATGGGAAAGTCTGCAAAAAAGGCAATGAAAAGGCCTGTGGAAAAGGCCTCTCTGCTACGTCCCTGAAGCTAAGACAGAGAGAATGAGGAGGAGTTTCTTTCCACAGGCAGTATGGGTCCTGAACCAGTGAGTTCACACACATAACTCCTAACATATCATGCTAGTGTCACCTTGCATTGCATACTTTTTGAATTGGTTATATTTTTTTAAGCTATACTAAAAATAACTGCTTGTTTACAATTTTTCTCCTTACTTCATCATTCTTCAGTCATCCTTCCTTCATTTTCACCACTGAGCAGGTCCTTTCAACTCAGACTGCTTCAGTAGTGCCTCCTAGTGGCCAAAATATCAGACAGATTGTCCTGGGCAGCTTTTTGGTGTGTGTGTGGGTTAACAGGGCATCCCTGAAAATGACACAATTGTATTCTGCTTTGCTGTTTTATATTTTTTTTAATTTTGTAAGTTATTTTATTGCCATGCAGCACTTTGTTCGCTGTTTTTAAAAGTATGATACAAAGCATGGTAATAACTATAATGTCTGCAATGCAAAACTTGTTCCAGATAATGTTTAAACCCAATATATATATAAACTTAGTCATCAAATGTTATATTGTGCAATAAAACAGACTATAAAACATTACTGATATATGGATTTATTTCAATGTAACATCTGCCATAAGTATAATGATTTGCCAAAAAGTTATGCAATAAAGTGTCATTTAGGTTTTTACAACATGTATTTCCACAGACTTTGCTGTTGGTT
>JAPZDY010000001.1:27761399-27776492 GCA_029783645.1 Ctenochaetus hawaiiensis | reverse complement strand
TATAAAAAACAAAAAAAAACAAACGTGCCCTACATCTCACTTTACAAGAAAGCTGTCTCCATATTGCTACTTTACTGATCCACTTTAGGCCAGTTCTGTTTAAAGTATTGCACTTTTCTTTTTGACCCACTTAGGACACTTAAGATTTGGTAATGTATATGTCAAAGAATCAATGGTAAGGGGATCAAACAGAAGGTTAGAGACATAACAGTAATCATGTTCAGGCTCCTTTTGACAAATAACTGCACTTATAGATGTTGCAGGGAACAAAATTTACAGTAAGATATAAAAATGGCATACAGGGCAGCAAAACAAACTGAGAAATATCATATTTAGGCATCAGCTGGACAACATATCAGTATCCAAGTGACACTGAAGACTGTGGCCTACTTTTAAGTTTATAGCAAAAGCAAGAGCAAAGGGTAGTGCAAATAAAGGTCAAGATTAAAACAGGACTTTGCAGGTATCCATATGATTGTCTGACTAGCTTATGAGCAGCACATACAATCTGAAATCTTCCTGCATGTCATAATAGCACGCAGGATGTTGTGGAGAGGGCATGTTCAATAAGCCACGTTCAGACAAGACCGACACACTGGTCAGTGAAGCGGAAAATTAACTCCAGAGGGGGGCAGAACCGCAAAGGATACCAGCTGCCGCAAAGCCTGAAAGTAGAAGAAGAAGGGGCGGAACAAGGAATCAGGAATCAGCTGTCAAAAAAGTAGCAAAAGTGTAAGCCACGGATCAGAAAGAGGTAATTTTTACACTGACGTTATCTTACCAAACAATCGGCCTCTATTTCTGTCGGCATTATTACTAAAGGATGCCTCTTTACTGTTGAATGTGATTGTAGCCAACACTACCTGTGCGGTAGTTGAAAAGCCCACAGTAGCTAACGTAACTGCGTGCGCTCACAGCGTCGCTAACTGTTAGCTTGCTAACTCGAAAGGGAACAAAGCTAAGTTACCGTTATTATTGGCTAAATGGCATTTATATGGCTTGTCGGTGTCTTACGTCGATGAAATTTCTTTTAGCTGACAAGCAGATTTCCAATGAAGGCAGGTGATTTGCGTTTGTCACTATTCCGTCAATGTTGACATATTCTGCGTCAGCTAACTACAGCCATAAGCTAACTAATGTTGGCTAATGAGCTAACTGTTAGAGAAACATTTTACGATTAATAAATGTTGCTTATCATCGACATGTCACCTTTTAAGTTTATGTGAACCCAATTCTGGTCACTATTAAGTGTTACATGTGAGCTAATTGTAATTGAAAACCTAGTTAGTTTAACCGGTAACGTATTTCGATGAGACGTTAACGTTCATATCGGAAGCTAACAGTAACTTATGCTAGTTGCTAGCTAACGTCATTCAATAACAGAAGCGCTCTGATGCAGAAATTGTTGAATGTTTACGAGAAAGCATGTGGTTACTTTATGTGGTTATCGCTACCATTTTGCAGAGATGTTCAGAGCTGGTGTCCGACACTGACTGGTCGTCTGCCTGTGAGCCTTGACTGAACACACCCGCGAAGATGCCTGCAGTATCTACCGGGGTCAAGGAGCTGTATCTGTCTACATCTCTGGGTGAACTTAATAAAAAGGCTGAAATCAAACCAGACAAGACGAGCACCAGAAGGTATCTTTTGCTTTCATGTTAATTGGTATAAACCCTGTATGGCATGCAGTTATTATGTGACACCAGTGTTTTAATTAATTAGAAGCTCTGGAAAACACTAAAATACTAAAGCGCAGGGAAATGGTCAACTTGCTCCTCTTTTTAGCACCACTCAGTGATGAGAAAGAGATGCAAAAAGATGCAACAAAGGCCTCCAATCGAATTAGGACCAAAGACATTGTAATTTCATAGTGATGGAAGTATAATTTTTTAAATTTGCTGTGTTGCAGCTATGTTCAGAGTGCCTGCAAAATCTTCAGGGCGGCAGAGGAGTGCCGTCTGGACAGAGATGAGGAGAAATCTTATGTGCTGTACATGAAATACCTAACAGTGTATGACATCATCAAGAAAAGACCAGACTTCAAGCAGCAACCGGTATAGTTAATGATTATAAAATTGTAACTGCATTTTGTATAATTTGAATTACGTAAGTAAATGTGATTTGTTCTTTATGCAAAGACTTGTTGACATGTGAAAATGCATCTAGAACTGAAGTAAATTGATCCTGAGTTACTCTCTTCTATTTCAACGCACAAAGGACTATTTCATGACCTTGCTTGGGCCAAACAACTTTAAGAAAGCCATTGAAGAAGCCGAGAAGCTCTCTGAAAGCCTTAAACTCAGGTTAGAGCCTTTGATTATCTTAAATTGTGCTGTATAGACCTTATAATTTAACACATAAGCTGCAAGACAGGACATCTGAACAAAAGCAAGCAGTCACATTATTATTTAATTTTAGTCAGCTTGTCTTTTTCTATTTCAACAGGTATGAGGAAGTCGAGGTTCGAAAAAAACTTGAGGAGAAGGAGAGACAAGAGGAGAAGAAAAGGAGGGAGGAAATGACGGAGAAAGATGGCGGTCGTGACTCTCCAAAAGCATCATCATCAAACAAGAAGGACAGCAAAAAGGTAGAGATGTCAAATAATAAAGATATTATCATGGTATCTGTATACTAAGACATATTCACATGAAATCTGCAATTTACATTAAACCTTAAAAAATCAATCAAAACAAAACAATCAATAAATCAAAAAAGAGACTTACAAGAAACAAGGTTCATTTATTTACATTGCTACAACACAGTAAAATGGGCAGTAAAATGCAAGTTATGCTACTTACAGAACAAAAATCATAGAAATGTTTAATTAAATAGCTTAGAAAATAAACTAATATTTATGGTGAAGTACAGAAGATGAAGCTGGGGTGGGTGTTGTCTTGAGCATTATAGCAACAATATGGATGGCACTGTTTTAAGTAATAGAGTTAATTGGTTATTTGGAATTATTTTATGGATGAAGAAATCAAACCCAATGACATCAGTCAAATCAGTTAAAAGAAGGTCATTGCTTTAGCATCCATTTTTATCTTGTGTCTGTTTGTCAGGTAACAGGAGAGCAGAATGAACTGAAGAATGCAACCCCCAAAGGTGAGCAGAACAACACAAAAGAGATAATTGCTGCCATTTCGTAAAGTCCTAGACCCATTTTGTCTTTTTTTTTTAAATGTGATAGTTTTTACAGTTGTCTGTCTTGTGATTTGATGACTTTGTCTGATAGCTGCAATGCCAGCTGGTGGGATCACAGCGGAGAAGCTTTTCAACATGATGAAGGATCAGACGATTACAGTAATTGTTATGGACGCCCGCAGCAACAGGGACTTTGAGGAGTCTCACATTCGGGTCCCAGCCCAGACCTGCATCTCTGTGCCTGAGGAGGCCGTCAGCCCAGGGTGAGAAAGGAAACCAAAGTGTATTTCATAATCTAATTTTGGGAGTGGTAACATGAATGAATCTGATATCCCATCTCTTTTGTTAACTTTTTCTTCTGTCCCTTTTGTGTTGTTAATTGTCAAATGCTGAATTATTTCAGCTCTTAAACCTGACCCTCTGACCTGGAATGTCTTAATTTTCAGAATCACTGTGAATCAGATTGAGGCAAAGCTGCCAGAAGTTTCCAAAGATCACTGGAGGCGACGGGGATTCGTTGATTATGTAATTCTGCTGGACTGGTTCAGTTCTGTCACTGATCTTAAACTGGGCACCACGTTGCAGAGCCTCAAAGATGCCCTCTTTAAGGTATCTGTGTAAATGCATATTGACCTTTATGTGCTTGCTTTTGTGTGACACTGACAGTGTAAATAACAACATCAGACTTTACCTGTGACATACAATAACTTGTTTGCGCACTCGACAGTGGGACAGCATCACAATCCTGCGTAGTGAGCCACTGGTGCTAGAGGGAGGCTACGAAAACTGGCTGTTGTTTTACCCCATGTACACGACCAACGCTAAAGTTCGGCCCCCAAGACAGAACATCATCAGCAACCTCCCTCAGTGTGAGTATCACGAGCACAGCATGCACATAACAGCTTTTGCTTTTACATTCATTAGTCTCTGAGCTTTACCAGGGTTTGTGTTAATGCAGCTTCTGTTAATTCATTTCAAGAAATTATGGAAGCAAATGAATTCATTACTGAAGCTTAATGGCTTAATGAGTTTATTGAAATTTTTAAATTTATACTCAGATTTTAGACTCACCTCAAAATGTGTTCATAAACCTTGCATCCTACATTTTACTCCTCAAAATTAGTTTCGTCATTGCACCCTGAAATATACCAATAATCACAAATTTGTTATTTCTTTAAAATGTCTTCTTAATATAGCAAACTGTTTTTGTCCAATAATAAATACTGAATAACTTTTAAAGTAGATTTTTCTACATAATGACCAGTTGTCTCAGCTCAGAAACTGCCTTCGACCAGCAGGCATGTCATTAAACAGGTTAAGTGGCATAAGGATGAAAATGAAAAACAGAAACATAGTTTTAAAATATATGTAAAGATAGACTCTTGAATGTGATGGTGCGAATGAATAATACTCTCTTAGACTTGTTTAATTTAAATGTGATTTATTTTATTTTGAACAGTGAACTTTAGCTACCCATCCCTAGAGGAACCAAAGCCTCCGACCCCACCTCCTCCAGAGCCGGAGCCAGAGGTCCCACCTGAGCCTCAGGAACCCGCCGGACCTGTGCTGGTGAACGGGGTTGCACCAGCAGAACCCCCCACATCTAATACTTCCACGATTAGTCACAGATTGCCAGACACTGTCGATTCCCCCATAACAAGCTCCACTAATTCTGGTTTAGACCTTAGTAAGAAGGCCCCTGCAGCAGGTGCATCAAACCAGTCACCTGCAACAGCCAAGGCCTTCCCACAGGTATTGTATCCATCCTGATAACTGTTATAATACAGAGCATTAAGAAATCCAAGTGTGTCTACATGTCACTCATGTTTTGTTTCATCCCCCTTTTTTTTCTCCCAGTTTGATCGTACCAAGAAACCTTCTGTCCGGGTGTCGGACGAGCCGAGGCCCAGCCAGAATGGGTCAGCGAAGGACTCCACCCAGAACGGCCCAGTTGTCCCTGATCGCTCAGTCAAACCACCCTTTATGCCTAGCAGTTCTCTGTCTAAAGAAGAACAAAGTCAGATACACTCCGAGGTGGTGGCACAGAGGGAGAAGGCGAAGCAAGAGCAGGAGAGACGCAACCAGGAGCGTCGTTTAGAGGAAGAGAGGCGGGAGAAGGAACAGAGGGAGAAGGAGTTGAAAGAAAAGCTAGAAAGGGAGGAACATGATAAGAGGAAGAAGGAGGAGGAGGAGAAAGGACATCAGGAGAAAAAGAAACTCGAAAGGCAGAAGGCAGAAGAGGAGGAAGACAAAGAAAACCGGGTCTGGGAGGAGAAAGAGAGGAGGGGGAAGGAGCAGAGCTCTGACACACCCTCAAAGAGTATGTCTCTGGACTCGCCTGCTCCCAACCACATTGTCAGTGAAATAAAGGTAAGTTCTCTTTTCCCTGCTAACCTTAGATGAAATCTGTTGCTGCTGTCCTACATTTTACACAGTGAGCCCACAAATCCACGTCCACAACACACTGCCCATCAGTCAACATCTGATGAATTAAAGGATTTTAAGGGTCTTTTTGGCTGCTGTGAAGCTAAACTACATCAAACAGTAGAGTCCAAAAGACAAGAATTTAGACAGATAAACTAATCAATAATGTTATACCTTATTTTATAGAGTTGTACTTGTTATCCTCATTTGACCCGGAGACTACTGGTTGTCTGCAACTGTGGCTCCACACACTTCATCTAAACTGTATAATTAAGCAGAATTACATCATGAAAAACACCAAAAAAGTTTCAGTACTGTCTGCACGCTTACTGTCTCATACTCACCACATTGACATATTCAGACTGAGTCACTGTGATTAACTGTGTCACTGTCAGTCTGAGTGGAGTATACGATGGACCCAAATCATAAACTATTTGATAGATAAACTACATGTGCAGTCTGTGCTGTATTTGAAGAAATACAAGAGACACAATTATTTGTTGTAGATCTTCTCAAATCTGTTTTTTCTGAAAGGTAACAGCATTTATCTTCGCCAAGTAAAATCTTCTGCCTTACAGAAACAGGGGTGTTTAGTATATGAGTCAGTTTAGTAGAGGACTTTAAATTGAAGTGTGAATGTGTGTGTGTGTGTGTGTGTGTATTTCACAGAGGGAGCCTCTAACCAGAGCGAGGAGTGAGGAGATGGGTAGGAGTGTACCTGGCCTCCCAGATGGTTGGATGAAGGTACCAGATGTTTAAACCTGAAATATAATGAGTCACTTAGAGTTAAAAAAAAAGAAACATTTATTTACCTTTTCCTTATTGTTCCTCATGCATGATATTCAATAAATGTAAACATTTGCTCTTCCTTTCTTTTGTAGTTCCTTGACACAGTGACAGGGACCTACAGATACTACCACTCCCCAACCAACCGTGTCCACCTGTACCCTCCTGAAGTCACCGTTCCCCAGACCCCACCCTCCACACCACCCACTGTCAAACAAAAACCACCACAACCAGCTGAGCCAGATGCCAACCGTGAACGAGAGCGGGAGCAGTCAAAACTGAAACGCTCGTACTCCTCCCCTGATATCAGCCAGGACCTGAGAGAGGAGGCCCAGAAGAAGGCCACTGCCCCGACCACCGCTGCTGCCATACCCACCATCAACAGAGAGACAAAGTAAGACACACAGATGCTTTATGATGATAACTGAAGTGTGTAGACATATCTTGTACACATAGAGAAGCAGTACTTATTGGGTTCAGCACTCCGTCAATTCCAGGATGTCTACTGTGATATTTGGCTGTATTTATTGTTATAATCTAGCTGCATTTTGTTGGATGTATATTTGGATAAAGAACACGTTGCATTTCCTGCAGTCTTATCTCTGCTGACATTGTTCTTGTATTTTCTCATCGTACTCCTCTGTCTTTCAGACCTGCACCCCCTAAAGGCTATTCTAAAGTGGAGATTGCACGGCCATCAGCAGCCAAAATTCGAAACCTGAATCCTACATTTGGAGGTCTGGGTGCATCACTGACTGGCCTTCGTAACCTGGGCAACACATGCTACATGAACTCCATCTTGCAGTGTCTGTGTAACACCCCTGCCATGGCTGAGTATTTCAACAACAATTACTACATGGAGGACATCAACAGGTGAGGGCCAAAAAAAGAGGATTTACTGACCAGAAACAATCAGATATGAGGGACATATATCTTATTTCTGTGTCTGTTCTCTTCCTCTGTCAGGTACAACATCCTCGGCCATAAAGGGGAGGTGGCAGAGGAGTTTGGTGTGATCATGAAAGCCCTGTGGGCCGGTCTGTACAAGTGCATCTGTCCACGGGACTTCAAGATCACCATAGGCAAGATCAACGAGCAGTTTGCTAGCTATGACCAGCAAGACTCCCAGGAGCTGCTGCTGTTTCTCATGGATGGGCTCCATGAGGACCTCAACAAGGTAGTACACACACTTTTTCATTCAGCTTTAAGGCATTGCCATGGTTAGCATTAATAAAGCCTTAAAAAGGTATTGATATCTGCTAACATTGACACTGTATTATGCTCAACTATGAAGAAAATGTTGCGTAAAAAAATATGCAACTTATTCCTTACAACCATGACTTTCTAAGGCTTGCCTTCTACTACTCATGTGTTTTGTTGCACGTTTGTTACTAGTAAAAACTTAGTGTTTTATCGTTTTCTTTTTTTCTTTTTTTTTCACTGGGTTTCATTTTGATGACAAATTAGAGAGTAAGTAAAAAGCTGTGTGTCCTTGGTCCTCCTGCAGCAGTGTGAGTGTGGCATGTCTGCATCTGTCTGGTCTGATGCTCTGTCAGAACCTCTGCATGTAGACCCAAGACATGCCTCATTGCCTGTGTAAACTGATTTTACTGGCTTCATGTACATTTGAAAGGTAAAGAGGACTAGGTGAAACAAAACAAAGCCAGAAAAAGATCATCTCAGAGCTTGATATTTAGGATTTTCTATTTAAACAAAATAAAACTGGCTAAAACTTCAGAACCTGAGACATTTTCATTTTAAACAATATTATTAAGCTGCTAGAAAAGATTGTTTTTAGAAGAAAAGGCAGTTTGAAGATACTGTGATACTGTCTCCACCTGGAGGTTAGTTGTAATAGTGCATTCATTCCATTTCACTGATCAAGCTATTCACCCTTTATAAATTAAATGATGAGGCTCCAATTAAGTTGTAACAGCTGACAACCTGCATTTTTCATGACACACTCTTCCATCTCATCACGTCCCTCTTGTGTGATGTGCAGACCTGTCCGCCATCAGACTGGCCCAGTCCCAGTTCACTTTGTCTCTCCGGGCTAATTGATAAATCAGTCAGTCTAATTGACGAGATATTAATTAGCAAGCGTTGACCTGTCTTTCATATCTTCCTACCATAATGAGAGTGAACTGGCTGAACTGCATGCTGATAAGGCTGAAAGAGAGTAGATCAGCGTTAAACAAAGTTTATCTCTCGGAAAATTCAGCCTGTAGTTGTCCTTTTCAATGCTAACAGCAGTATATTAATCATGACCAGTATTTTCTGCAACAGTCATCATGCTTTAGGTGTCATGAAAGCAGGTTTTACTAACACCTTCACCTCCACCTGTCACTTGCTCCTGTGTCCCATCACGTTGTTTTTCTGTCTCTGGTCAGGCGGACAACAGGAAGCGGTACAAGGAGGAGGAAAACGACCATCTGGATGATCAGTTGGCAGCTGACCAGGCCTGGAGCAAACATAAGCTGCTGAACGAGTCCATCATCGTAGCGCTGTTCCAGGGTCAGTTCAAGTCCACCGTGCAGTGTCTGACCTGCCATCGCAAGTCACGGACTTTTGAGACCTTTATGTACCTGTCGCTGCCTCTGGCCTCCACCAGCAAGTGTTCCCTGCAGGTCAGTCAGACCCTAAGCACGTGCTTCAAGACATGTTTGAGGGGCCTTTTCTGTTTTTTTTACTGTTCATGAATGTTTAAGCTTGTCACAGTCAAGTCACTCAAAGTAAAAAACTGTCTTTTGAATCTTAATTTCTTTCTGCAGTACTCAGATTTATTGTTGACGGAAGTGAAAAACAACTTACATAATTCAATTAAGAGGATCTGTAATTCTAAGGAAAAAAGGTTTGCTTCTTCTTGGCAGGATTGTCTGAGACTGTTCTCTAAGGAAGAGAAGCTGACCGACAACAACAAAGTGTTCTGCAGACACTGCAAAGCCCACAGAGATTCCACCAAGAAACTGGAAATCTGGAAAGTCCCACCGATTCTCCTGGTGCACTTAAAACGGTCTGCGGTGATGTTTACATTATAAAGGAATATAGAGGACCCTAAGCTGTGTCACTTGGAGTTAAACTAGGTTTCTGTTTATCTCTGCAGATTCTCTTATGAGGGTAGATGGAAGCAGAAACTGCAAACATCTGTCGACTTCCCTTTAGACAATCTGGACCTGGCCCAGTATGTGATCGGACCCAAACAGAACCTGAAGAGATACAGCCTTTATGGAGTTTCTGTAAGTAGAAGTAAAATTTATTATTGTGAAGATTATTTTTAAATTTAAAAACAACCATTCTGAAATTCAGTGATTTGTTTTTTTATTTTCCCATGTACAAACAGTACAAACTAATTAATAGATACATGTTACAGAAGACGTCAAGGGACTGTTGGATTACTGAGTATGTTGTTAATGAAACAAAATAAACAAAAGAAATACGGTCATACAAACATTAAGAGGAGGATAAGAGATGCAAACAATAGACAGCTTGTAATGTATAGCTATGTGGTTATTAATGCTGTTGGCATGTATTTATGTCTTTTATAAAGCTGTCAGTTCTTTAGTTGGTCGACTGAATAACTTAGATCAGGCAGGTTTATGTTCTCAGCAAAGAAATTTAAAGCTATGCAATTTTGAACATGCATGTTTGGATGAGAACCAGTTTATAGGTATTAGGTATGTACACAAACTGCAGATCCTCCAGGTATCTTATAAGTAACTCTTAAATATAATGAGTATCTAGCTGTTTAAACAAGCTCAACTGTCTCCTCTTCCTCTACAAGAACCACTACGGGGGCTTGGATGGCGGCCATTACACTGCTTACTGTAAGAATGCCCTCAAACAGCGCTGGTACAAGTTTGACGACCACGAGGTGACCGATATTTCCACCTCCTCTGTCAAGTCCTCCGCGGCCTACATCCTGTTTTACTCCACCCTGTGATGGAGCTGTAGGACACGAGGAGAGAACACTCCACCAGGGCAGCGACCCCCCCTCCCTCCCGAAAGCTTAGAGGTTGTTTTCGTTCTTTTAAAAACCACATCTCTGAGGACCTGGTGCACAAGTTGCTGGTTAACTAGTCGAGTTTGTGCACATTAGGACATTCTCGAGCGAGCGAGCGGCTGTGAGATCCCCTCTGTGGCGGAATCGGAGAAAGGTGCAATGCTTCAGCTACTAGAGGACACTATACCTGTTAAAACATGCCGTCTGTTCGCATTACTGATAATCTAGAGACTAAAAACAGATGCTCTCATTCTGATTTCTATACCTTGATGGTCGTGTTTGTAGGGCTGACAGCTGGCTCAGACGCTCTTCTCTGTCATTTCTGTTGCGGCCTATCGCAGAACTGATCTTCAGCTTTCTTGTACTGTGTAGACACCAGGGTTAACAGCTGATGCCATGTACATACTTACCAATGCTGATGTTGCACATTGAAAAATGTAAATACTGGAGGGCAAATTGTTTTATCTGTTAAGTGACCAAATTTCTTTTTTCTTAAAAGTAGCAGCCATTAGAGTATCACCGTATTCATAAAGACAAGGGGTTTCGGGGTTGAACTCTTATAACCTTCTGATGTTTGAAATAATCCTAAAGGGGAAAGAAGAGACTGTGAGTTATGACTTTTGCATTCTTCTAAAGAGAGAGTGGGGATTTCAGATTGTTGCTTGTTTATATTAGCCACATTCTTGCACTTACACAATATGCAATCATTTTAAGTTGTTTATGTAGAACACATTGTTTAACAGCAGACATTAATACTCGACTCAGAATGCTTTAAAATGAAACTGATGCTGAGATCTTCTCTGTCTTGCTCGGTTCAGCCAGTGGCAGAAGAACCTGCCTGCTTCTGAAGAGTTTCTTGTAGAATTTATTCTGTTAAACATACTTAATCTTTGCATTATTGTATTCAAATACAAAGAAACTATTTAGAGGAAAATTTACTGGGATAACTTTGCGACTCTCTTGGCCGTTTTTGAAAAAACATGTTTCAAGGAGGCTGGAATTTCCATTAATGTGATTAATTTTGTTTCTGTGACCTGTACTGACCCGCGGGAATATGAAGACTTGACTTCCACGAGTGCTTTGGTTTTAAAATTTTCTCCCTGGCTGCCTGACCGACTGACCGAGCAAGCACAAAGTATACTAGTGTTTTGGGGTTTTTTTTTCCTGAATGGACCAGAGAGCTGAGGAGGCTGAATTTGACTCTACTTCCTGAGTACAGTTTTATTGCCTAGCATGAGATCATAATCTGTTTTCTTTCTACTTGTACATGTTGATTTTATTTCTAATGCTCTAAAAAAAAAATGTTTCAGATATAACGATTATATTAACCTCAAACAACTCATATGACTATTTATTAAAACTGCTTCAAATTACTGCGTGTGTTTGTGTCTGAATGAGTGTTTCAGCTTCAGTGAAGCCACAAAAAATGAAGCATGGACAAGCTGAAGGAAACCCTGCTTCAGTCCTGAGGTAATACAACAGTATTGTGCACAAACATCACACACTCACAACAGTTGGCTTTAATGATAGTACATAAGTCAACACTTTTATTGCTTTAAATTCATTTTTACTGGAAAAAATGAGATGAATCCTCTGATTTAGCATTGAACTGCTATAACAGTGTCAGACTCATGATGCTGCTAAAAATGAATTAAGATTCATAAAAGACAAAAGGGAAGATAAAGCTCAGTGTCCTCAGGGATTTTGCCTGTTGGCTGAAGCGCTTAGAGTCCCTGGATCTTTGGCTTTTGAAAGGACTTGCGGCTGTAGAGCAGCATGTAGGCGTTTGGAGATGGCACGAGACTGTCCTGTACCTCTCTGACCGCCGCATCATCGAAGCAGTGCCAGGTTCGGGTCAGAGCGTTGTGGCACACAGCCGTGTAGTGACCCATGTTCAGATTACCTGTGTGGTTCTAGAGAAGGAAAGGGTTCATATACTAGAGAAACAATTTCCAGAAAAGCAGAACACAGAATAATTTGTCATCTTAAGCAAATATTATTCTACATTGCTGTAATTCTTACTCTTCATACAGCCCCAGCTGTCTGATGATAGACAGCAAATTTTCAGACTAATACAAGTTCCTAAATTACAAAAGTGCCGGGTAAAAAGTAAGAAAACCTGACTACACCTTACAGATTGAAGTAATCAGCCATTATCATCTGATACAGTACATAACCATCAAAGTAAGAGTTGTTCACCTCAAAATAATTAAACAGTTAGTTTAGTAAGTCTGTTTCCTAATATAAATTTGTGTGGGTGCTTTTTTTTGGTGTTTGAACCATTATCTTTCAGGACTTGGTGCTGTTGAGCAAACCAGCTCGAGTTTCCACCAGTTTTGGCCAGAACCAACAGAACGTAATCAAGTCACATCAAGAGAGGCCAAAGTCAGCGCTATATATTTTACCTCCGGCTGGCAGCCAGCTTTTTAAGCTCTGAGCCAGTGTTTTTGGGTAAAGTGCTCTGAATGGTTTTCACAAAGACAAACAGAGCATGTTTCTTGTTGGTGGTGGAGGTCTTTGTGTTCACTCACCACCACAGCATACAGGCGGTATGAAGAATAAGAGGTGTTCTGCAGTGAGCTGGTGAGAAATGGTGTGAGGTCGAGCTTCCTGGAGAATGTGACATTAGTCCTGAGTTTCACCTGGTTCTTCCCCTTATAGCCAAACCTGCAGAGGAAATAAAGACCATATTAAAACAAACATTAAACACCTACATCATTAGCTTCCCTGTATATCACAGGATATTTAGACATAATAGCACTTCATAATAGAATACATTAGTCATGTTGGTGCATAAACAATGCATGACTTTACACTGTGCATTATAAAGCACCTTGGCTCCATACTGATACACACTCAAGGCACAGTAAGTTTGTGTACTTTTTTCAAAACATTTAATGAGTTTTGACTTTTAAATGTGAACTCAGTTACTTCATCCATTATCAAAAGTCCTTGTATTGGCTCTCGTTGGCTTTCTCTTTGCTTCCACGTGTTCAGCAGTTCTTCTCTGCCCTCTGTCATTAACAAGATGAACTGCTGCTTAAACAAATGGGTTTGGATTATCAATTATATATTAACCACTTTTCCTCCAACTATTCAAATAAATATTTCAAATTTGTGTAATGTTGTCATGACACTTTTCTAAATTGAGTAAACAAATAAATGCAGAACAAACTCTTTTTGACACTTGTGAGGATTAAGGCCCTCAGTTTGTATATAATTCATTTATCATTGATACCAAAGGTTCATCAATTAGACATGAACTGTAATTTCTAACGGAAGTTTTACCCTAACAGATGACTTCATCATTTCTACCCACCGTTTAAGATGCAACGTGAGGATCTCGGGAGGTTTGTCCAAACAGGTGAGGACTGTTGTTTCTCTCCTCAGCCCACAAACTGAACACAACATCTGTTCGTCCCCACTCAGGATGGTCTGCTCGAAGAACAGTGACATGCAATCCTGCACAAAGTACGCAAAAAACTGTGAAAAAAAATGAAGAAATGTCACAGGCAAACAGCCTGGTTGATGTCTTAAATGGGAGCTGTAGACTCCTGCAGCTGTTGAAAGGTACCTGAATGGAGCATTTAATAATGTCCTTTGGAATCGGCAGTGACAGTACGGTGAAGGTCTGTGTGCTGTGTGCCTGGTGGTCGCAGTGCATGCAGAGGGTCATGTAGCTCAGCTGGCCCTCAAACAGACGTGAGACGATGGTGGTCTCCCCTGCTGCAGTGGCACAGTTTCTTCTCTGGTCGTGTCTCGCCTGTCGAATTGAGGATCGCATCTGACGCTTTGCAACCTTGTTAACACACACACATACACGGGTTGACTCTTTCTGTGGGTGTAGGGGTTTGCTACAGACAGGTATGTGGGGAGTTATAATGCAGGTGTGACTGATGTTGCTGCACCTTTTTGAGGTCTTCTTGGAGCACATTGAGGAGAAAGAGCAGCAGCTCCTGGGCATCCTGCTGCGAGTAATTGTTGAACTGTGGGAGGATGGAGCAGAGCACAGACCTGGCCTCCACTGGAGCACAGCTGGAGCTCCTCCCCATCCACATCTTTTCCAGCAGGCGCACAAACACCTCTGCCACCCGACACTTAGATCTGCATGAACACAGGTGAAACCACTGGGAAAAACATAGCTGTCAACATTCAAAGGAGGCAGATAATGAGGTGGTAGGTGGTCTTACCTTGCCAGGTCTTTGCGAGTCTCCTGATTAAGGAGGTGCTCGACAAGGGGCACGGTGGAGCACAGACACTGTAACACAGCGTTTAAGTAGCAGGAGTTGCCCGAGTTGTCCAGACCACATACACCTGGTGTGTTCCACCTGTGTAGCCTCACTGCTGAGCTGCAGCCCTGTTGATCATTTTCCACCATCTGACCACAACTGATAGAGTTTGTCCTAGAAGACCAAGAACAGGACAGATGTACCATACCATACCATGCCATACCATACCATACCATACCATATCAGAATTATATTTACATATACGAAGGGTGATTGATAAGGTCAGTTACCTAAATTAACTTTAATTAAGAGGAGATTAGTTACATGCACATGCAGTTCAACACTTGTGAGTGATTATGCTCAACACTTGAAGTGAATAAATTTAATGTATTACTGATTAAGGTTGAAGAATTTAAGTCAACATTGTCCTCGAAACAAGAGACAAGACAAGAGTTGTCGTACTTTTAGTTTTTTAAACACTAACATATAATCATATCACAAACATATACA
>JAPZDY010000001.1:27722945-27761132 GCA_029783645.1 Ctenochaetus hawaiiensis | reverse complement strand
TAATAATAATAATAATAAACTGATAGACCACCATACTGTTTTCAAGTGTATCTCCTTACTTTCCTCCTGCATAATGTAAATTATGTTAATTTCACAAATTAAAATCATAACTTCTTGGACAACTTTTTCCAGTTCAAGGTAATAAATGCTGTGAAAGCTTTTATTACCTTCAAACAGTGAAACTAACCTTTGCTTATACAAATTGGTTAAACTTGTCTCTTGGTATGAGGAGCTGTTCAGTCGTGGCAGAACAGGCACGGTGACGCTGCTGTCTGTTGCCAGCTGAGAGGCCAAAGTCCTGGTGAACTCCATCAGGTGGACTTGCCGGCCTGAGCTTCGGTTCTGCAGTGTGTGAAGAATAAATGTGTTGATGCAGATGATGTGTAAAGTCGCCCAGAGTCCTGGGAGAAACACATCCACCACCAGTCCTTTCAGGTCGGGCAGAGGGAACAGAGCAGGTCCGGTCCAGCCCTGCAGATGTTCTACAAGTTGAATCTGTGAATCCTGAGATGTTTGTTGTGGATGTGGCATGGCCGATGGAGAAGATGATGGATCCATGACGGGTGCTTTAAGAGTTGAAACGAAATCAATACTGACCCCTAAGCTGGAGAAGATGTCTGTGAGTCTGCCCTCCATCCAAGCAGAGCTGTCCAGTTGAACCGGGTATCTGCGGCTGCAGAAAGGTCTCAGCAGGTGTCCGACCACCTGCTCCACCACAGTTTTCCTGCTCTGCTTCTGGAGTTGCTCTGGACAGTACAGATACATGTTACAGATGAACCCTGAGCTCATGTCACATAGGAGGGCGAGATGCAGAGAGCAAGGACCCGGCTGGTAGGAAAGTTGGTATTTCTTCACGGCCAGGTTGGGACCAGGTGTGTATAAGGCCTGATAGCGTCTGGTTATGTGGCTACAGAAAGCAGAGAGGGTGTCCAGCTTGTCTCCATCCTCCAGTCTGCTCAGAGACAGGAGGCTGGTCTGGAAGCTGTTTCTCTTCAGGACTCCCTGCCATCCGTCCAGTTTTAGAGCCAGTTCAGAGCCAAAGCTGCTGTTCTCTCCGACAGACAGACCACTCTGCAGGACTATGGAGAACCACGTTAAAGCCTCAGCATACTCCCCTTCAGAGAGTTCAGCACTCTGCTCTCTGCTCTGGCTGTATGACGGTCGATTAGCTCCGGGCTTCACACCTGCAGCTCTCCTGATCAGCTCCCGAACGGCTCCTCTGTCCAGCACCTCCAGCAGAAGCTCTCTGGCTGCATAGTAGACCTGATATGTGGGTCCGGTCTGGATTTTAGAGAATGGCTTAACTTTTTTGGACCTGAAAATGTTTGGCAAACACAAACCATCCTTCAGGGAGTCTCCATGCAGCTCATCCACCAGGTGGCACTCCTCTGACATCCAGGCACACTCCCTCACTGACAAAGCCTTGGCCTTCATCTCAGCCTCACTGCTTGATCCAAGAAAGAGCCATCTTGATAAAAATACTGATAACTTCTCTCACAACAGAGACATCTAAAGACCAAACTGTGTGCCTGAGATTCCTCCTTGTGGTCTGTTAAGTTAAATGACAAAAGGAACCTGACAGACTGCAGTGCCGCTGTCATAAAGCGTTTCTCTTTTCCCATATGATGTCTGGCAAACTGCGAGCGCTGTACCTGTACATATGTGTGTGCACTGATCTGTTCTCATGTGAAACACAAACCCTGGCACTCCTGAGAATCTGCTGTTGAGGTAAATCACCAGGCAGCCAGTGTAGCCAGACAACTGTGTCGTGGCAACCTGCAAACACAAGACTGATCACAGTGCAGCTCTCAAATCATATATTTTTGTCCTCTTGAGCATGATTCCAGGGTTGGGCATGATATTTAGCAAACCACTTTGCTAAACAGTGTGAGGAGTGTAACTGTCAATCTTTAAATGAGATTATAAACATCTATCATACACTCCACCATGTGATGTTTCTTTATGTAAGAAATACAGCTATATATAGCTGTAGCTATAATAGCAATAAATAGCTCTCTTTAGCATTTTTCAAATTACTTCATTTTGCCTATTTTTTCTACCCATTCTAGAATAGTCAACTGTCTGAATTTGCACTTTTCTCATATTTTTTGCCCTTTGTTTCCACTTGTTAAGTTCCCCACGTCCCATCTGCCCCATGCAGGCGTCCTGACCAGCCAGGAGGAGCCACCAGTGCAGAGCCCCTCACTCGCTTCCTGCCCATAAGGACTGCAAAATGTGTTTTTTGAAAGCACGCCCAAAGTAAAGAGTCCAGAGCTTGCATCAAAGACACTGCAGTGGAAGGTTGGTGATTTTGTCCTGATGTCGCCTGTGCAACTAAATGCTGTTGGAGCTCTGTGCTTAAAAATGCAAAATGTTCCTTGAAATAAATTAATATCTCTCAAAGCTTAACATCAGCAGTGTTTCCCTTTATGAAAAAGAATGCATTTGTGGAAAATAGTCATGGAAATCTTAAATTCAACAGCTCACCCTCTGTTTTCCTTCATCAATCCAAGTTCAACTGCAACCTGCAAGAATCTGGATAGTTTCAGGCAATGTCAATGAAATCATGCACAAACATCTGTTTCTTTCTTTCATGGTAACCAATCAAAACTTCAATTGAACAGCTGTTCACTACAACTAAGGCCTGATCTGCTGGCCAGTGAGCAGCCATACTTCAGCTGTTGGAGGTTAACACCTTGCTTAACAGCAGATCAGCAGTGGATATGAAGGGAAGTAAATTAAATTCATTTGTTTTCCCCAAACAGATTTTTTAGTTAAAGGTCAGCCTGGCAGTCTTTGTACCAGCATGATTCATTCATATTTGTCTACATGTAGACTTTCCACAAGGTGGAGCTGTTTAGTTACTCAGAATAGCCTCTACATGAGTCAACCTGTGTTGCCTACAGGAGAGAAAACTAATAGCAACATCACCTCAGACCTGCTGATTTAGAGGATGCAATGTCGCCTCCTACAGGTTAAAAAAAGTAATAGCCACCACAACTTAAACATTCACTGGCAAAAATGCTGTCAATCTGTAAATAAACACTAACAGGTGTCCCACTTTGTAACACGCCATCATGTTTACACTTAGAAATGTTGGTCAGTCGTTAAAACTGTTCCTCACTTTATATGAACTATAAATGTTTAAGTCGGCAGGCCTGGATGTTTGTAAATCATTAACATCGCTATTACACGTGCTATCAGCAGGCAAGTAAAAGCTTCTATAATTGTCACACTTTGCTCCGAACAATGACTGTGCAGTGCAGTAAAATCTTTATTTTTGTACTGACTGTTTGCATGTGTGACATTTTATATGTTAAATTTTAAACTTGTAAAGAGTTTGTAGAACTGGGACACATTCCTCTGAAGAACAGGAGATTACAGAGTTGTGTTTGCCAAGAGTGTTGTCCTTCATGACTGTTGTTTGAGTCAGTTGTCCTAAAAAAACATGCACAAGAAGCAGGGCATGATGGCTTAATGTAAACACTATTAACCTTAAAATCTGTGTTTATCTGTGGGTTTGAATGTCTTGGTTTTGGGTTTACTGGCATCAGTGACAGCAGTGTTAATGAGTCCCACAGAGATCTGTCCATCAGGGCAACAATTATTCATCAAATTTCAGCCAAATTATTCAGCCATCATTATGTGTTTTGACAAAACACATTTTCATTTCTCGAAAAAATTGATCCAAAAATCACCATATGGGAACAAAAAAGTCCACTGGAAGCTTTAATTTTGGCTCCAGCACAATTGTAAGACTCCAAGCTGTTTGACTGTGAAATGCAGATATATTTGGCAATTAAAACATAAAAACAAGAGGATTTTCTTCACATTGTTTTGCCTGGTCATGATCAAATTTACAAAATTAGTGCACGTCTTGAAAGCACTGTGTTCAACCCAACTCTTTCTGTCGTTAGACTTAAACCCCCTGAGATTTTACCTGCAACAAAGGCGCTATTTGCTAACAAGCCAAACTGCAGGCACCTGTTAATAGCATAGAAGATGTTTGATTTAAAATATTTTTTAAAAAAGGTGTGCATATATATTTTTAGACAGTATTTGAAGCCACAGCGCAGAAGGATGTGACACTAACAGTGTAAATCTCTGTCATGCACAGACTGGACGAAGCCAACTCAGCTGCAGTCTTTGGTGAACTGTTATTTTCCACAGTGAGTCTCCTGTTTATGGCTGCAGCACCGAGGCGTCGTGACAATACCCTGCCTTCTGTCGTTGGGGGTGGAAGAATTACACAATTACCTCGAGGGCTCTGGAAGCTCTCTTGCATAAATCGAATCCACTTTCAAGCTCAAAACATGTTAAATCCATTAATATCAAAGAAAGGACATCTTCACTCCGTCAGTGGGCCTTTTGAGCTTTCTGTTTGTCATAACATCAAACCTATTTACTTCCCTTCAGAAAACATAATCCAGTGTCCACCGTTACAGGATCTGATTTACTCTGGAGTGGCCATTTCATGTCACCCACCCAAAAGAATAAGAGATTACAGAGGTGATGATTTTATTTCATGTAGGAGTCTTAAGTGATACATAAGTAGGCGTTGTTTTGTAAAGCAACACCACTCAAATTATCATCGCCTGAAAACGCTGCTTCAGCACCTGAGCTGTTTTCCTGTTGGTTCTCTGTGGGTGAAACCACTCATTGACACGTCAGAAAACACAGAAAGGAGCCTAAAACCCTGCAGTTAAGGTTTTTTTTCCTGTAAAATACTTCTGACCTAAAAATACTTATCAGACTTTTGGTAGCTTTTTTTTTTTTCAAATGCAGATTTAGTATCAGTTTTAATTTTGATTCGATTGTAGTTAAGGTTCTTCAAATATTCTAGGTTTATAAAGAGAAAGATTGTACCACAAACTAAGTATGTGTTTTCCAAAGAAAGACTTAAGATGCTTTTAGTTTGAAAGATACACTCTTGATTTAAGTAACTCTTAATGTGGAAGCCTCATAGCTTCACATACATTTTTTGAACAGAGCAAAGACTATTGGATTTGTCCCCTTTAAAAAAATGTGTCATGGAGATGAGACCAGTGTTAACAAGAGTATTAACATAAGCATAAAATGGACTTCTTAATTTAATTGAAATCCCTTAAACTAGTACTCAAGTACCTTGGCAAAGGCACTTTGCAGGTTTCAGCCCAAAGGAAAAATCTGACAGATTATGCTGATGTCAGCTGAGGTGAAACATCGCTGCTGACACTCCTTCATTTTGCCTGCTGATAACTCTTAAAAGGTCACATGAGTAAGTTTGACTGATAACACACACGATACATGGACTTTTTTATGATGACAACACGTCTTGCTCAATCTCACCTCGTCTACATACAGACTGGGTGTTTTCTCCCCTGCAACCCTTCATCAAATGCAATAGGCCAACAATTAGTTGTTTGCATTCTTGCTAAATTTAAATTTCATTTTGAAAGACTCAGCAAGAACATCGAGTTACTGAATTTTGCAGAAAATACTCATTAGTGCTGATGCTGTTCTCTCCTCTGCACTTTGGTAGGTTAGTAACACACACACACACACAGGCACACACACAAACATACACACTTGTTATGTTATGAGGAACAAATTGACTTCAGCTCTTTGCTGCAGCGCTCTTTTACCAAGATGAGCACTAATTCATGAGCGACGCAAATGAATATGAATAAAGTGTGAAAAGAATCAGTGTGAACTTAAGAAAACATTATGTAAAATGTTGTGCATTTCTAAATATAGCTGTGCCATCTTCTGGTAGTTCTGTGGAAAAATACATCATGATGCCTTTCTGCCAAAAATACACAGTACAGTTCATCGCTGCTTGTATAATAGTTATTTCACATGACTTGTGTTTATGTTCCTTTGTCTGATGCTGAAAAAGTCTGTTTTTTAAATGAAAGCCTTCAGTCCTGAAAAAGGTCAGCTTTGTTTTGGAAAATACAGGTAATTGTTATTGTGGTGGAAATATATGCAGGCTTGTTTCTTGTGAGTGGTGCTTGGAAAACTGGTCAAAATGTGGAAAATGAGGACATCTGATAAATCCATCTTTATTTTGTTTCTTTTCAGGCCAACGAAGCCAAACACCTGCAGAAACCAAAACCATTTTCTGGTACCAGACAGTGATTCCAGATATGTTTATCCATCTTTTGTGTGTGAACTTCACTTATTTCACCTGGATAATTCACTCAGAATCTATATTGATTTTGAGGGAATACTGTGTACATACTCTTTGGAAAAAAAATACATGACACTACTTGCATGTGATGGAGAAAGTACAAAAATGAGATACAGATGGCAATACGTCACAAACTAATCAACAAAATTTAGATTTAACAAAAATTAGATCATAAAAATAATGACAATTATTTCTAAAAACATCATGTTAAGGATTTTAACCCTCAAAAAACAAGCAGTAACTGTCTAAAAGCTTAACTAAACCATAAATAACACCAATCTAAAACTGTGTTACCTAATGTTCAGATTCTAAAGTGTCCCAAAATATCTTCAGCCAGAGGAAAGACGCGCACCACAAAAGGTTTTTGCTTGCCATATGACAAAATGTACTAGATTTGGAGCTTTTGAAAGTACCATCCGCTGAAAAAAATCGTTTCCCCAGGCTGTGTAATTATTCATGAACGAGGTCAACAGACGTGCCCCAAAAACCTGAAGTCTTTCCTTAAGCTAAGCCTTTTGTCCAACACGCATCAAATGATTCCTGCTGAGGAGACTCTTTTGTTTTCTTTGAACTCCGGCGGCAAGAGTTTTATTTTTTTGTATGACATTGTAAGGTAAAAATAAACCATAATTTCTCTCCATTTTCAGGTTGCTTTGTGCATTCTGATCAGGCAAGCTGTGAAAAGAACAGCAAATGAATTCACTGCAAATAGTTTGCTACTACAACATAAAAACTTGCATGCACTCACATAATATTTTGACTGAACATGATCAAAAATACCACGTTTCCGGGCCTCTGATTGTTTGCACACAAAGGGAGAAATGTGTCATTATGAAAACTCTTTAGCTAAAGTGCCTGCCTCTGCATAATTGTTCTTCACCGGGAACAGCTGTCGCAACTCAACAAGCAGGGGAACATTGTGTAATGAGGACATTAGGAATATTAATAAGCTTTCAAATGATTTTCTTTGAATTAGGACACATAATCAGTTGTGCTGCAGTTGTTCATCACATCAGCTTCAGAGGAATTAACAGGGGTTTAATGTACATTTCTCAACCTCTTCAAAGTTGCGTACAAACTTTAAGTGTTTGCTCTGCTCAGATTGAATCCTGTCATGAATTGATGTTCTGTTGTCACAATGAACACTCGACTACTCAGCCTTTCAAAAACAGGTTCACATTTTTCAAGTCTGTCTTCGGACAAAATGGGAAATGCATCCAAACTAAAACAAGGCAGGTGTTGAGGCAGAAGTGAGCAAAAAAAAAAAAGAAACTGAACAAATAAACAGGTGGCACACTGCAGGGCTCCAATGTCCTTTAATTAATGAACCAAAGCATTAAAGTTTCAAGCCGTCACTGCTAAATGTGCACTAATGTAGTGAAGTTTCAAGCAACTGTGCTTTTCATGAGGCTTCAGTGAAGATGTAGTCTGTTGTTCCTACTTCGGTGCTTTAATAGAGGATATCGGAGCCCTGCAGTGTGTGAGCCATTTGTTCAGTTTCATATCTTCAGACAATAGCCACATGCCCATGTGTTCACTGAGAACCTTGTCACAGTAATCATCCTTCCTGTCCACACTGGCTGTGAAGCGATTGCCTCCTAATGTTATTTTAATGAAAGAAAATCAGTGGAAACAGTAAAAGAATGCACTGAACAAACTCCTGTCCTGCCTCTGTGCAAAAGTGACTTTGTAATTTTAACTCCAGCTAATATGAGGCATCAGAAGGCTGAATTAGTCCAATCAAAGGTTATTTTTTTCAAATCAAGTGTTGTTAGTACAAATTCCCTTTTTGTATTTCAAAGACACTGTTTTCTTGCTCCTCATTTCTTAAAGTGAAAGACATCAGAAAGGTTTATCATGACCAGGATGGAGAGAAGGAATCAATACTGTGTCTAAAAACTCTTCCAATAAATAAGTTGGAACATGAATGTAGTTTTAAGACATACTTTAAAAAAAATATTGACCTATTCTTGAACCTGCCATAACTGATTTTTGACTCCTCTGAAAGAGAGAGATCAGGTTACAAACATGAAGTTTATATTGCAAACTTGTTGCTTTTTTCCAACAAGTATTAGGCAACATTAGCTTTAATCTGTGTGTTTGTCAAGTATTTTATCTCTTTTAGCTCTGTTTTGGTCTCCACCAACTCATCAAGAACACACACATATACGTCTCTTTACCTGCTAAATACTCCAACATGTTCACCACTTATTCACTAACTGTGTCTGTTTGTGGGTTATTGTTAAGCTGCTGGTCTACAATTGGTTTTCTGATCTCCTTTGTAGAGCTTCTCTGTTGTTAACAGCTGCTGTAAAAATGGCATGTTGAAAGTGAAACAAAGCAGTTAAGTAGAGCAAAACAATTATACAAGTTTGTTATGAAGCTGAGACGAGCTGCAGATTCACGTGAAAGGTTTCTGTAGGTTCATCAAGGCAAATGACCCCTTTAACATTGTCACACTGTCATCACACCGTCATTCAATATGTTAGAGCCGTTCCAGGTTTTCCCAAAGCTGCAGAACGCTCTCACTTGAATGCATGCAAGGAATTTAATACTGTCAAGGTGAGCACAAAGTTACTGAATATATTTTTTTGCGTGATTGATGGACGAAAACGGCTCTTAAGCAGCCGAAATCCTCAATCTGATTTCAAATCCGCATGCGGCACATATGTCGTATAAGATGATACGCAGATCTGGTGTCAGTGGTCAGGACGCTCTGTAACTTGGACAGTAGTTAAAGCTTTCAAAGTGCAGGTCCCTGAGAGCTGATGTCTATTTATAAAGGCAATTTGTGTTCTAACTTTGGTATCCAGCACTGTGCACAACTCTGGTCTGAATATGGACACACAGTCTGACAGTGAGGAGCCATAATGAGCAGCCTCGAGTTGGAACAGATAACTATTGGAGGCTTGCACTTTGTCTCCACAGTTACTCAACTGTGCTGCATCGCCTCTGCCAAGCAGGTCACCAAATCTATACAAGTTATTTTAGTACTTTCCAATGGAGAAAACTCTGCAAAGGCTTAAACATTTCCCGGTCTTTATTGAAAGAGTTTTTAATTAGCCTCCCAGGAAAGAGAATAGCATTCATGACCTTGAATTAGTAGGCGATGCGTTAAGCTACTGTCAGCTGATGGGTGGTGAGTTGAGCTGCTTATCGTGGTGTTCCTGGATTTTATTTTTAACCCGACAACACCTGACAGGCCCGCGACCTCAGGGGAGACCTCAACTGCTGATGGATGAGTTGAGTGGCAGTCAGGAGAAAAAAGAGGAAAGAATATGATATAGTGTTGTATGAAAGTGCGAGACTGAGAAGAATTGCTAATATTTAGTTTGAACTTGCAGAAGGGTGTGCAGATGAAGTTGCGGGGGGGTGGGGTGGGGTGGGGTGGGGGGGTTGATGATGGGGGAGTTCGTCTCGTGATGGGGGTCACGAGTGAGCCTGTCAGGTGTTGATGCGAGTGTTGACATCAGAGCAAAGATACAGAAAAATTTTAAATCAGATCCGTCACATCTATTTACAGAGGAGAGATCAGAGAGTTCGACACGCGAGCTACAGAAATTAAAAAAAAAAAAAAAGAGAGAGAGAGATATGTGGATGGATAATGAGGATGTGAGATAGTGGCTGTGAAAGCAGTTAAAACAGCACATGACAGTTTGATTTTGACCTACATTTAATCCGAAGGCACTCCTCTTATTCCATCACTTGCCACATAAACCAAGTGCCCAGTTTTATCTGAGCATTCCAGCAGGGTTAAATCACTGTGACTGAGGATTGAATTCTTACCAAGAGAGCAGAATAACAACACATAACTGGCCTCGTTTTTCCCTTAGCAGGAAGTGGCAGCAGTAAAAAACCCCAAGCTGTTGATGATTACAGTGACACAACGAGCTGGAACCTTTGTACCATAACATTTCCCTTCCTGTAAGGTCAGAGCTGCTTCAATCACTCATTGTATTATATCATAAAACCAGTTTTCAGCTTGTTTGACGCGTGTGGACAAACATTTACCTTTTAAAACAAAGGTACATTTAGGCAGTTCATACACTGAACATGAGGTCAAGTTTGCAGACTCTTCAATTTACTCCCATTTTATGCCACCGAATGACAATTGTTTTTTTTATCCATCTCAAAATGACTATTCTCGCTGCCCTTTAGCTCATGTATTTAAACATTCAGCTGCTAAGAAAGATGCAGGCTAATTTGCATACCCCAGTATTATATAGTTAACTACACTTTGTCAAGGATAAACATTTACCTTGACTTAAAAATGTCACACTGCCTCAGTAGTCGGTCTATGTCCTTTGCATATATAAGACACTAAAATGCAAAATAAGCCTAATTTGTTTGGGTAAAGAAAATATGACTACTGACCATCCTGTGTGACCGATCCTAAAAAGATTACAATAATTTCATAAATATCTGTGTGATAATGTCACCACAAAATGAAAGAATCCATGATTTCCACACAATCTGATGTGGTCATCTTGTCAACTTCCCTTTTCACTTTTTCCAGAGAAATTATGAAATAAATACAGTAAGGCTGCCTGTGATGAGAAGTGACGTTGAGTCACCAAGTGTTTCTACACCTGTTTCACAGACGGGAAAATGTGCCACTGTTGCAAAACAAGGAAAATGTTGCAAATAAATGCAAATGCACACATTGGTTATAAATCCTGCTTATTTTTTAGACCTTAAAGCAGGTGGGAATTAATCTGTGTGCCAAGCCGACAGCTCTGATATATGGTGGTCAGAGCTACATTTAGCTGATAGTTCAAGCAAGCTTGTGTAATTTAGTCTGCATACTTAAACATTAAAAGTGGAGTCTAGAGGTGGCAGCACTGTGGTCAGCACTTCCTCTCCACCAACAAGGATCTTGTGGCTGTGCGGTCAAACAACATTCCGGTTATAACACCACCAAATTCAGAGAATGAGGCAAAAAAGTTACGCCAGACCAAAAGAAAAACACTGACGCAGGACAAACTCTTTGCAGGTAATTTTATTTTGAGATATTTTGTAGAACAGGGGAACCAATGATTACAAAAAAAAGTCCAGAAGTGTTCTACATGCTACACCTTAACCTAATTCATCATGCTTGCCTGGAAAAAGTACATAGAAATTCAGCAGAAAAAAAAAACAAAAAACAAAACAAAAACATACAATTAAAACTGACATACATTATACTCACCATTAACTTTACTTTAGATGTTTGTACCTTTCTCTTACCTCCATGCACGCAATTTTTTTACATTACATTTAGATAAAAAATTAAGACTTTTAGGCGCTTCTTTAAACCATAGAGCAGTTTCTTTCCACTAAAGACAGAATGCACCTATAAATTAAAAAAAAAACAAAACAAAACAAAAAAAAAGAACAAAATGAATGATATCCATATGGACAATATTGGTGGAAAATGGAAAGCTTCAACTTCTTTTAGAACATAACAGATGAATTTGCATCCTACCATAAAACAAAGGAACACTTACACACCCATATAGTGCCGAAATGAAAATGGAAGTCCGTCCAACTCCTCAAACTTCAATAATCACAATGAAATAACACATTTTTGATAAAATAAATATCGCACATCTGCTAGAAATAAATAATGATTACTGAAACACCTCACTATGTTAAATGCTAGAGTGAGACAGATTTCATCTACGCGACCACTTCATTTCATGGTATGAGGATGGTCATGTGTTTTAAAGCACTAGTGCGGCTTCGAGTGTCTCTCGCGGCTGTTACCTTGAGGTAGATAACACATTTACATTTAACGCCTACGATAATGGTTGCTGCTGGCATCATGTGTCAGATTTACAGTATGAAAGAATTATTAAGGAAGCTTTCTTCGGGGAAAAAGTCAAAGTAAAACAAAGAATTTTTTTTAAAAAAGGACATCCCATCCCCGTTTTTTTTTTTTTTTTATCGTATCCCATCCCAGAAAAGGGTGTTTGAGAGCACTTCAAAAGCCTTCAGCAATGTTAGCAACTACCATCCTTCCTTCTTTTGTCACATCAAACTAACCAAACGTATCTACCGTCCATCTTTCTTCTAGCCATTCATCTTCTGCTTTCTGTTCGTCTACAGTACTTAAGTGTGCGAGTGACATGCCAACTTAGCAATGACAGCGTAGACATAATCCCATGAAGGCCTGGTGATCAAGGCTCAGAGTGATGACCAAAACTCTTTAAATGTAATAAATCACCCCTCTCAACTCTTAAAAAAAAAATTTAAAAAATTAAAAATAACCACAATAAAAAAAGGTATGAAATGATTCAAGTACAATAATATACCATTTTATTTAAAAAAAAAAAGAACAAAAAAACATAAAAACAAAACTGCCTAGATTCTGCACTGTGAGGGAGGATATATCTCTTAATTAAGATGCTTGAAGATGCTGCTGTATGTTTTGTGGGCAATTTGTGGGGAGCATTTGACAGCGCAGGGGGTGAGGGACGCCTGGAAGGATTTTAGAGGCAAGTCATCGGTGCTGTCAAAGCCAGGCAGGGTCAGAGACTCCAGCTGCACGTTTAGCACAATCTCTGTGTTCCTGCTGAGGAAGCTCTCGTCCAGCTCTCTCACCTCCGAGGGCTCCGTCTCCGGGCTGGTCACCGTCTCTCCGACCCCCTCTTCCTTTCGGCTGAACAGGCGGTCCAGGTAGCTGGTGTAAGTGCTCTCCTTCTGGTGGTCCTCTTTGCGAATGTCCCAGCATGCTTCATCTATCAAACAGCCGTTCTCTTCTTCTCTCTCCCCGGAGATGAAGCTCTCCCAGGGCTGAGCGGGCCAGGCGTCGTCCCCGCTGATGACTCCCAACCCTCCTCCGCCTAACTGGGCGAGGTTTACCAGGCACTTCTCCTCCTTCTCTTGACTTATGGACTTGGACATGGAGCCTGATCGGGAAGCTTCCAGCTGAGAGACGGAGGAGTTGAGCTCGTTCAGGAGGCCCACCTCGTTGAGCAGGGCCACCTCCGAACAGGGCTCTGGTTGAAGGCTCAGCTTAATGGTGCTGGCAATGAAGGAGTCAAAGTCAAAGCCTTGGTTCTGTTGACTCTGCGGCTTTTCTGTCTGATGTTTCTCCTGCTCACTGTCCTTCTCCACCAGACTCTGGGTCTTCTCGGCCTCCTTCAGAGCGATCTGTGCCTTCACCAGCCCGTTCTTCTCACACTTGCTCTTGGCCTTGCGGTCAGCCTTTTCCTTACTCTGCTGCTCCTTCCAGTTGGAGAGGTCGATGATGAGCTTTGGCTCATAGTAGTGGTTGACTTCACTGTCCCTCCAGATGAGGTTGTCAAGGTAGGAGGGCGACACAGCCTTATAGTTACAGGTGTGGCTACACTGCAAGTCACAGTATTTGTTTTCGTGGTGGTCATTGTCCTGCCAGGATCGGTCTGACAGGAACAGAGTGGAGTAGTCAAAGGACGGCTCATCCAGGAACTTCTCCCGATCTCCATCAGCATATTTACGAGGATCCACCTGTTAACAGACAGAAGTTTCCATTCAATCTGTTATTTCATCAAAATATAGATTTCACACAGGCAAGAGCAAGACATGTTATCACTTGTAAATCTAAGTTTTACCAAGCTGACAACACTGAAGGCTATTTACTATTAGCTGCATATTATTTACGGACATATCGCACATTATCTATGCATTTTCCCATTTCAGATGCACATTTTCACACAATTCTTACCTATAAGCAATTAAAAACTGTTTTTGGTGTAAAGTGTTTTAATAAGATTAGACATGTTTATCAAACTTAAACACACCTGGACTTCCTCCTCATCTGTTACATCAGAGAGTGCCCTCGGGTCAACCTGGACTTCATCTAGGTCAACGGTGCTGTGCAAGTGCCAGTCAGCCTCTGACAGCTGGCTCTCATGATACCTGAGGAGAATATGAAACAGAAACACTTAAGAACATCGAAAGAGAAGCACAAAATGACCCAGAAAAGCTCAAGCACAGGATCTGACCATTGAAATCAACTATTTGATCAATCCAGAAAAACTTGATCTGGTGACCCACTTCCATGTTTTTTTCTGCTTGGTTGTCAGCGATCAAAGCAAACTAAACTCACAAAAGAAAAATAGTGGACAATGGAAAAATATACAACCTTTTATCTTATTGTAGCCATTGTAAGTGTTAGTGCATGGAGCAGGTGTTTGAGGGGAAGAACTGAGTGTACATACCTGTCCCAGGTGTGGCTGTGGCTCTGGTCCATGAGCAGAATGTCATCAACTTCGTCCTCAATGTGGAAGGGGTGCAGAGAGACAGGCTCGTCTAGGGGGAAGGAGTAGTCAGCCATATAGGGGTGGGCCAGGGCCTCCTCTGCAGTCAGACGATCCATGGGGTTAAAGGTCAGGATCTTCTCCAGGAAATTCAAGGCTGTAAAGAGAAAAAAAGAGATCAATAAGTAGGAGACATGCCATTGATGTAGGATTAAGAAACTTGAGGGCAAAATTCAAGTACTTGAAGTGCTTTCGAGAGCTCAACACCAATGAGTGTATTTGAATTTAAGTGCATTCCTAAACTTTAAAACATAACAGTTGAAATTAAGCATTTTCCAAACTTCCAAGACTTTGGAAATCCTAAGGAGAGACGTGACTCTGACCCTAATCTTTGGTGCCGTAAACCAATAGATAAGAAGCACTCACCCTGGGGACTGACGTCAGGCAGCAGCTTGGCAAGTGGTGTTTGAGGCTTGGACATGTCGTTGCGGGTGAAGACGGGGATGACGCTGTTGAGCTCTTGTCTGTCTTCCTCCCGCAGTACAGGAATGGACTCCAGGATCAGCTGCATCTGCTCCAGTTCATGGGCTCCTGAAAAAGCAGGCAGACAAACATCAGACACCTTGTTAGAAGAGTTATGCAACATTAACCATGTGCATGACTGAGTGTGTAAGTTTTAAAGCAAGGCGGAGGGCGGCTGATCATGAGAAGGGAGATGTTATTTGCCTTGTGTTCAGCTCAAGGCAGTTTCATCAAACAAGAACCGACAGTCTGTCCCAGTTCCAGCTGGATTCGCAAAAGGGAGCAATAAGCACAAATAAAAAACAGACTGACTTTGGGCCTATCTCCTGTTTGTTTTGAAAAAAGGACATGTTGACTAGCTGGGTGAACACATATCTCAGCAGACCTGCACTCAATATTTACCCCATCAGAGTCACCAGACATGCTTGAAAGACTGTTTGCCAGCATGTTTGCATACGAGGAATTTCAGTGAGTCATGCATATGAAACTGAGTCAACATTTACCAGCAAAGAGGGTTTTCCCCGTGAGCATCTCGGCAAAGATGCAGCCAGCAGCCCACATGTCGATTGCTTTGGTGTAGTTGTTTGGAGAGAGCAGCAGACGAGGAGATCTGTACCATTTGGTGACCAGACCTTCAGAGAGATGGCCCTGTGTCAGAAAGGGACAAAACATTTTTAGAGGGACTCTGAAAAATAAATAAAAAAAAACAAAACTTCTCTTGTGTATTAACTGTTGTGTCCTGATTTTTGGTTCATTCACAGCACTAAAAGGCTCTGCAACCTGCAATTTCCACCTTGTCACAGATAAATCAGATTAACTTAACTTCATGTACCTCCACAGCTGCCATGCAACACTGCTGTTAACACAGCAATCCCATTACAAACCATGCCTACTGGTCCATGCTAAACCTCATAACCCTGGCCTGTCTCCTTCACGAACCAACTTTGTGCTGGTCACGTACGCAACACAGAACGGAGACAAAGCAACGCAGAGAGAAAAGACAGATAAAAGGGGGAGATCAGACACGTGCAGGCTCGGTCAGCAGTCTGAGAGAGCAGGATAATCCCCCTCTGCCACACACTCTACTCACCAGTGACACACCAGTGACACCAATCTGCACTTCACTCTCACTCGGGGTTAGGGTCAGGCCCAACTGCTAAAGCCTTGTTTATGCTCACGCGAGACACTGAGGCGCGGGCCTCTGCAGATGGTGTGTGTTGTCTGGTGCAGTACTCTTGAAAAAGTCAGGGGGCATATCAACAAAATATTTTATGAATTAGCCAAAAGTCCTCTGGATTCACATGCCTAAATTGATGTTGTTCAGTTTAATTCTGAGTCATTTGTCCTTATGGCCTCTCTAGGAGGAGCAGTGGAGGTGTCTGTGGAGGTAAACCTGCTCAGCCAGTCCACCGTTTAACGAGCTGAAGTGAAGAGCTCAGCACACGCCTTTAGAGGTGCACAATCAAGCTTTTGCGACAATTTGCAGAGCATTCACCCTGATCATGATGATGTCATTATAAACTTAAACCTAGCTTAACAAGGGGACACTGAACACAAAAGAAACAGACCTGTGTGTGTGTGCACAGTGGGACACTGGGGGAGGGGAGGTAGTAAAACAACACCCTCACTGCCTCTCTTCTCCCCTACATGCAGCGGTAGTTTGTGGTGAGACCAAAATGGTCTGCTCACCACTGAGCCAGGCTCCTGTTTCTGCCCTTAATTAGCCACATATACTTGATGTCACTCTATCTTGGTGTATCACTGTGCTCTGCACGCCATTGTTTTGATGGGCCTATAAATCAAACGCCAAGAAGACTATAGATAAATTTCCTTCCTTCAGGTAACCAGTCTAGCAGTGGGAATTCAAGGTAGCAACACACAAGCAGGTCACAAACAGTAACTGGAACTAGTAAGGCTGTCCAGCATTCAGAAACAGCCAGCAAACTGCCTGAGGTATTTGAATGAGGTTACAGAGGAGAAATAAATGCAAACGGATAAGCAGAGCATTGCAACAGAGATGTAGATAAGGTTTAACTTGAAAGAGTGTCAGGTCATGGCGTGGGGACATTTCTGCGTATGATGGACTCTGAACTAAACGGAGCAGATTAGAGTTTACATACCAGCGGAGGGCATTAAGCACACTGCATGAACATTCCAGCTTGCCTCTTTACTTTTACTTATCTCTAACTGAGCTACTCAACAGAATCAGCCACCTCAATACCTCTGACAAACGTTTGTGAATAACTTAACCACTTAATCTAGATCAGACCACACTGACATTTAATGACTCATAACTGTCTCCCTCGGTGTGTCTGACTGCTGTTAGCCACAGCAACCTTTAGCACATCTCACCATGTGTCAGTAAAGGTCGTTGGTGCTGCTTGACACATGCCGGTCACTAACGGCCTTAAATGATAGGTTTCCTCACTGCCATTGAATGTGCTTTAGTCCTTACATACTCCTCCACAAAAACACATATCATTTCACTGAAAAACCTTTGGACTGTAACTGCAGTCTCACACCACATTGGACAAATGGATCTATTTAATAGATAAATAATTTATTTCAGTCTGGTTTATGCCTGATCACCATAATAACTGATACATTCAGTTCTTGCAGACTGCAGGATCTTTTTAGGCTTGGTTAAAAAAAAGTAAGTGAAACCACCGCTCTGAAATTCATTAAGCCTGAAGTCGACCACAGAGTATTTTTCTTGCTGGATCCTGTGAAGTCTGGTGCCAGACAGGCCTGTTGCTGGCTGAATAATTAGGTCATATGTGTGTGTGTTCCTGCAGTTGTCGTTTGGAGATGTGTGTTGCTTGTGTTGGGAAAAGGACCTCAGTGAACCCTTCACCCCCTCCTCCCCTTATAACATTCCTGAAAACTTTATGGTTATTTTCTCTACATCATCACAAACTACAAAATTTATGCTGAACCACAGGCAGAAATAAGATCCTACATTCCAGTTTTCCAAGTTTTTTTTTTTTTTAGTGCAACTACTTTGCCTAAGAACAAAGTGCAAGCAGACCATTTTCTGCATCAATACTTTGACTATATGTTCCTCACCATTTTGTTTTGCACATCTAATCTTCATTTCAAAAGACTCAGAACTAGTAAATAATTTAACATTCAGGCGAAGTGACGTGTGAAAACAGAAATGGATTTCCCCTCCACTAAGAATCATCTGCCAAATGCGTTCTCACATATCAGAGATGCTCTGTTGGGTTTCGATGAGGAGGGGCACTAGTGTTGAGCATACAGGAGGCACAGTGTGTATTTTTGTTTACAGCACATCAACGATGGTGGATGAGGCTACCGACTTAAAGGTAATGACTGTTTTTGGGCGATATCAATAATTCATACATCTGGGTGCGTTATCAAGTAAGAAGGGAGAAGCGATATACAGGCAAGCAGAAAGGAATATGAAGCAGCTGCACTCAGTGCACTTTAAATCCCCCTGCAGAAAGAAAGCCACGGCATTTTGGGTCTGAGTCCAGCAGCAGCGTGAGAACATCAACACACCCACTCGCTCACTGTGACTTCCCCCAGACAATGACCTATACTATTCACACTCTACAGTGTGTTACACACACTTAAGCTTGGGGAACTGACAGGTTGAAGTCTGGGCCAAATAATTTGGACATGTGTGTTTTCATATTCAGCCTCGCAGTGTAGGTTTAAAAGGGGGCTCAGGAGTAGTTTGCAGCCTTAACTGGCTTTGTTTAAAGCCAAATCAGCAAAACAAAGCCCAGCCCTTCCTTAATCAAAATGTGTGGTTGTTATATCAACAATATTCATTTTTTGTCTGTTAAAAGGGGGGACTAGAACTGGAAATGAAGAAAGGCTTTAGATCAGCTTCAAATAAGGCCCTTAGCATGGCTCCCACAATAGACAAAGAGTTGAATGGGAAAGGGAGGGGGATCCGGGTTGGAGATGTTGGATGAGTGCACGTGAATTCTTGTCATTTTTTGGTCTCGGGCCACCACCAGAGTCAGACATTGGGTTCACACGGGCAGAAGCAACTTGCTTTCTCATAGCAAAAGAAAGATTTGACAGAAACACAGGTACTCTTGGTAAGAGTTAAGGCACACTACTAAAAAATTAAGTCACACCGGATTAATACAAGCCTAGCAGGACTTAATGGGGAGTTATGGTTTTTATTTACCCAAGCAAAGTAAAAAAAAGCAGGAATGTAGGAGGAAAAGGTGAAACAAATGTGTTGTGCCCACACCATGCATGAATCTAGACACTGCATTACTGAAACTACGCCAGGAGGAGATTCACTGGCAAAGAGTGTGTCTTTATTTAGAGACAACGTTATTTAAATAACATGCACTCACCCACCCAGCTGCTCCAGCTCACCCAGCCTTGCTAGAGGCAAAAGGTGGTTGTGAAAGCAAATTTGCCCCCAGTGATTCTGCCCTAATGTCTGGCCAAAAAACCGAAACCAACTGTTTTTTAATGCCTCCACACTCCGCTTGGCACCACAGTGATGTGCGAGGGTGATGGGTTCATTTCGAAGCAGGCCTCATTTGGTCTGAAACACCAGACGCACACACTCAATCAGATAACTATAGGTGCCATGAAAAAGTGGTCGGTTGAGGTATTGCTGTTCACCCTCCCCCAAGCACACTACCATTGTTATCTGAGTCGAGACAGACCGAGCAACACTGTTTGGAAAGCAGAACATGGTTAAAGCCTCTTTAAGTCAGTCTGACAACATGATTACCACAATTGCATCCTTGACAAGAAAAAAGAAAAAAGAATCAGCAGCAGACTTCAGTCAAACAAGAGAGCTGACCCCAGTCAAGCAGCTCTTAAATACCCACTTGCCTGCATGTTTCCCATCAGGAAAAACTGCTTATGTGGAGGGGAAAAAAGCCCACATGGCAAACCTTGCTATAAGGGAGGAATGCGGTAACATGGGGTGGGTGGCTACAGTCACTGAACTGTGTGAGAAACTCTCACTTCTTCTTGGCAATTTTGAGCTCTTGCCTTCCTCTCCTACTGCAGAAAGATCTATTGTCTCCACTAGAGGAATGACTCATTTGAAACTTTTGTAAGACTAAAGCAAAGTAGTAGCGGTGAGCTGGAAATGAACAGTTTGAGTAAAGAAGGGTGTGTTAGTCTATCTCACATGTGGTGTATGATGTGGCATGATCCTGTGGCTGTGTAAGGGATATGAATGAGGCTGTGCCAGCCAGAGGGATCAAATCACGTGAGCCCACTTCAGACCCTCGGATGACTAATCTGAGACACGTGTAAGCATCTGACTGCCTCTGTGCTCTAAGGAGATCCAGCAGCTATAGAGGCAGGGAGTGAGAGACTCCCCAACCTAGATTTTCCTCACATCACCCCGCCATATGGCCTTCGACTGGAATTTCCTTATCCCTTTATAAGGTGACAGAAACGCACAAGGGCAATACAAGCCTTCCAGATGGCTACAATTAGACAAGGTGATCTATACTCTTTTGCTCCTAAAGATAAAAACAAACTTGCTTTATTGCTACCATTACACTGCTTTACAAAACAAAAAACAGGTTTATAGAGAGCATTAAAATGCGTATGTTCAACATTTGGCAAGAAAACATCTGGCTTTTAAAGCCCAGGTTTACAATATGTTAGCATCTTGTGGGAAACGTTGAAAAAAAACCTGTTGCACAAAGAAAACAGCCTCCTCTGACACCCAGCTTTCTTTACACTACCAATCATAGGTGTGAAAACAGACCAATGACCTCCTGCCAATGGAGCAGAGGGAAAATATGCTTTCTAAGATATAAATAAATTAGAGCTAGGAGATTAAGCTTAAAAAAGGTATTTACAGTTGAGTCCAGTTGTCAAGTCAAGCAGTTTCCCTGAACATTAACACTGCATATCTGGCAGGCTCACCTTGCATTATCAGACTTCTCCGTAGAAAAACAAATTTTATTACTGTCTGCAATCATTTTCTCACTCCACACTCTCATTATAATGTCACATGTCCATGACTCAAACAAACACACCTGTTAAATGATCAGTGCCATTATTAAGAGGTATGACAGGACATTGACAAGCCAGAACCTGTTTGTTATGCTACAGTATGCTTTCACAATTAAACTTTCTACAAAACAAATTTTTATAACTACATATTAAAGTGTGTATCACCTGTAAATATCACAACATATTTTAATGCACAATATCCTTAACAGATCTACTGCAGCCTCAACCCTTCAAAATTATTACTATAAGTTGTTAAAGGTTCAAGACTGAACAGCACCAGTATCGCGCCTGCTACATTTTAACATTTGCTTTTTTTTTCACCTGGGAAATGTGGATTATCTTCATCTTAGCTTAGCCCATTTATCATAAACCCACTCATTTGTATATTTAGACTTTGAGTTTAGCCCGCTTGGCTTCTGATTGTATACACTAAACGGAAAAAGAAGAGTTCCCAGGGTCCTTTTTTCCACAGCCTCACTTCTCCTGACAAGGGAAACAGAGGCGTTACCTCAAGGAACCACATCCTGTCTTGTTTACTTCCTGCTGTGAAACTGCGTCACCCTGGGGAGCACCGTAATACTGGGCAATTACATAAACATCACATGTCAGAGCAACAAAACCCTCATCTACGAGGAGAAAGTGTGCAAACCTGATTGCTCTTGTTAGAACTCTTGTCTATGAAATATTATCTTATCTTGAAACCCCATAAAAACCACCAATACAAGAATGATTAGCTGCTCCTACCTTGTGAGAGTAGTGGGGGTCCATGATGCGGGCCAACCCGAAGTCTCCGATCCTCAGTACCAGGTCCTCTGTGTTGACAAACAGGTTGGCAGGTTTGAGGTCGCGGTGCAGCACATTGGCAGAGTGGATGTACTTAAGGCCCCTGAGGAGCTGGTACATGAAGAGCCTTGCGTGGCCCTCAGACAGAAGACCCCTTTCCAGCAGCTGACACAGGTCTGTCTCCATGTATTCCTGCACAATGTAGACTGAGTTGACCTCGGTCAGGGACACCACATCCTCTGTTAGCCTGCGACCATTGGGACCCAATGTCTCAAACACCTGGGAGCACAATACATGGAATAGAGGATTAGACCAGAAATAAATTTATTCATTCTTGCAACCTCAGAAAACAAGACATAACATAATCCTCACAACTTACCTTAACAATGTTGTCATGGTCGAGGCGTCTGATAATCTTGATTTCCCGCAGGGCATGTTTCACACTCTGGGGGTCGGTCAAGATAATTTTCTTCACAGCAACACGCTTGTCACAGTCGGTGTC
This sequence comes from Ctenochaetus hawaiiensis, assembly GCA_029783645.1. Lineage (NCBI taxonomy): Eukaryota > Metazoa > Chordata > Actinopteri > Acanthuriformes > Acanthuridae > Ctenochaetus > Ctenochaetus hawaiiensis. Next base: position 27,738,952 of record JAPZDY010000001.1, on the reverse strand, counting down.
AACCGCTGAGAACACAAGGCCATTCCCTCCGTAGCCAAGAGGCTTCAAGTCCATGTAGCGTGAACCCAGGTCAAAGCCATGGATGTTCATTAGGGACTCAAACTTTTCCGCCATGACAACTATTTGGTTTTTGCCTCGAGCTTCTGCTAGCTTTACCGTTTGGTCGCTGGCCTGCCTCAAGTCCAACTTTAACAGCAACAGAGGAATTTATTTGACAATTCCCCCACTGATTCAGAGGCTGAGCAAACTGACCCCTGTACAGACGACTACCCAGTCCCCCCGTCCAGCCGTCACTGTCAGATGCGGGGCACTAATGTGTAGTCAAACTTTCTTTCCATTTTGAATAAGGAGAGAAAATGTAAACTGTAATTCCTCCTCCAATCTTAAATGTGTAGATATCTTAAACTGAACAGTTCTTAGTAGACTAGTGTTTTTAGACTGCAATGGAATGGACTACAATGGAGCCAATTAAAAAGCACTGGGACTATGTTAGACTATAAAAGCATGTAGTTGCATCCTTACAGTGCAGATACATTCAGTGTATGACTGGTCCTGAGCAGCTTCATTTGAAATGTGCCTAAATACACTGTTTTTTTTTCTTTTTCTATATTTATCTGTCTGTGTGATATTCCCGTCAAGTCACCTGATCTATTAAATTTAAATGAGTCTGGCCTTAAGGTCTTCAAAATAATTCTTAACCCTCAGTGATCAGGTGGCTCAAGCTCGCCACAGTCGCAATCAAAACTATCCTCCATTTTACAGGGGTATAACCTGAAAGACAAGCCAAAAAAAGGGGGGGAAAGGGGGTAAGGAATAATGTTTAGTACAGTAAAAGAAAGGAGTTTTAAGTCTATTCTAATGAGGTGATAAAGCCACAAAATACCCCAATGCTTTATGAGAACTAAGTCATATCTAATCCTTCTTACAGCTTAAAAAAATATGGGGATTTCACAACAGCAAAAGACAAACAACACATCGTTTCATTCACCGGCTCAAGTTAAAATGTGGTGTCAATGGAAACTCGCCCTCCCCCGCCCGATAAAACTGCTTGCTAGTCAGGCTCTTGGGTATCGATAAAATTAAAAGATAAGATATGAAGCTAGGGTCGTAATTCCCGAGTATTCTTACATATTACATCTTCCAGACAGAGACAGCTTTAATATCAAGCTTTTCATATCAGCTATTTTTGGCCCTCGCCGAGTCTATGACTGGCGGAAAAAAAAGCCACGAATGGAAGCATTAACGGCTTTAACGGCTGGCTGACAAGCTACTGACGGACCTCCGTCGACTTGGTTTTAATTTATCACAAAAAACGGCCACCCGGTAACACTCACATAAATACGATCATACAAGGAAAACATAATGCCGATACATCGCCTATTTCGTTAATATCAAACATAACGACAGAGGGCAAACCCGGCGATAGCGCGAACAAAGGAGTCGTTGTTGGCGGAGGCTTCTGACTACGTGGTACAAGATCTCTTTGCGCTAGGCAAGACGTTGATTAAACCGCCCAAAAACGATCAAAACACTACAGTGAAATTGTATATAATGTAACAATGAGAAAAATGACAAACGATATATTACTTACAGTCCTCATACGTCGCATTAGTTTCGTGATATCGCTAATCAAACCTGGACGAGGTTTGACTGTGCTCCGCTACCGAGCTCTGCGGATCTGTTGCAATCGCCATTTGGCTGGGCAGAGCTATGAGAGGGATCGCTGACGTCACGAGGCTGCCTTCACTGACTGTCTGGAATCTCCGACTGCGATAAGAGCACCTCGTAGACATTGTTATGAAATGATAATTTGCGGTTATGTTAAGGAAGTTTTGACCCTGTTACAGAGTCCGTTGTTTTTTTAAATTTAGTTACATAATTGTTTATTCAATTTATTTATTCATTCATTTATTTATCATGAAAATCAGTTTGCCAGAAACATTATTCCAAAGCCAGTCTTGGGATCATCTGGTGCATTAATGGTAATTTATATCCAGTAGTTAAGAAAATAGTTTGCTTGTTTTTTGAGTTTTTTTTTCCGGCTTTGTTCAATTAAATTTAAGCATGGCCTACATTATTTACATCAGCATTGTATTTATATGTACGTTTTCTAGTGTTTTTCAAGACCCCAGAAACATTAGGTGATACACATCTCCAAATCTGTTTTTCTTGTAATGTCATGGTTTTACTTTAAATATTCGACATAACGTAGTAATGTAATACAACTGTATTATACAATTGTGTTACAGTGTAATACAAGCATGCAGCAGGCTATAATGGGAGTAAATTGATGGTTGAAGTCGTGTTTTTTGATTCTATATCAAATCTATGCAAAAGACAAAGTTAAATAAACAAACAAAAGCCGCAAAATAAGCAACTTTTATCAGCGTAGACTTTAAGAAAGCTTAAGTTATCTAATGGGTTATATCCGCAGCGGAACTCAGTCGGTCATTTTTATGACTTGGTGCCTTAAGTGGTACTTGAAAGCAGCAGGAGTCATTCAAAACATGTGTTCGGAGTTGTAGATCACGTGTCAGCGGTAGATTCAAAATCCAACTTAACAGGTTTATGGATGAAATTACAACAGCATTGTACATTTTGCAGTTATGCTTGTTGTAAAAAAGAATGTTATTACATTGTCTTTGTGTGTAGCTATAGCAGATTCAATAAGAAATGGGTTAAGGTTAAGTTACGAATAAAAAAATTTACAACCATAGGGTACAAATTTGCTAAAATAAGACCAGGCCTTATTCTAGTAGAAAACAAACATGTAATAAAAGACAGAAATATGCTTGCTTAAACTTAGTGGCTGTACTTTGGTACCTCTTAAAATACGAATAAAAAAATCTACGATAAGGGATGGGACAAACAACTCTTTCCTTTATCTTCTTTATCCATTTTACTAGTTTGCCTATCCAAGCAGAGACGAAAATAACCAAAGAGTGTTGATTTGGCTACACTGGCGGCCAAACGCTATATGGTAATTAAGTTCTACTCTAAATGAGGAGACCAAGTGTTTTGGTTTTCTTCTTTTGGTTTTGGTTTCAGCTCTTCACTGGCCTTTTCCTTCTTCCCTGAGAGCTGACTTAAGCCAACAGAAAATGTATGCGTACCTAGGCCTAACAATGTCTAGTCTCCACTGTCTCTCCACAGGCTCAGTTTTGACATCCATGCCTTATTTTGTTTATTTGTTTTCTTATTTTGCTCCTTTTTCTACTGAAATATGCTATTTTTTTGGTCTGATCCGAGATTTGTCTCTCTGTTTGTTGTTGTTTTTCAGTAGCCTAATGTTGTTTTCAGATTATAGCAATCAGTATCGCATTAGTGGTGTCAGTGAAAAAAAAAAATCGCCCGGACAGTTCACTTACTGCGGCTTGCGGATTTAGAAAGTCCATCTGGCACCGAGATGAGAAGGGTGTTTCTCTTTTAGCGGTCGCTCGTCACGCAATCTCCACGAGGCTTACACATCCCGTTCAAAACAAAGTCAAGACATCAGAGAGGGCTCTGTTTTTCTCTTTTTAGATCCGTTATGCAGACTGCGGTTAGTGTCCCCTCAGCGCCCGATCTCCTCTCTCTCTCTCCCTCTCTCTCTCTCTCTGTACGGATGCTCTGAATGAACGAAGGGATGGATGGGGCGGGTAGGCGGCAGCATCACAGCCGCAGCGGGTCTACATCAGCATCCGCAGGCAGACCATGTGAGAACCCATGTGCCCGAGAATGCAGATGCCTCGCACAGGCCGGGGGATGGGCTCTGCGATGGAGAACAGGACCTGCATGCGGACTGAGCGAGATGCGACAGACTTGGAGAGCGCTCTGCTGTCTCGGTTATTTATCGGACAAGGAAAAGGGAAACGCTGAGAGAGGATATGGTGGCCTATAGTCTACCCTATAGCTGCTCTTGTGAGAGTGAGGCAGGCCTAGTTTATGACAATATTTTGTCTCATGCATTATTAACAAGGACATAAATGTATGTAAACATACCCCATAATATAATATCTAATATGATTATATACTAAAGAAAGGATAGATGTCATTAATGCAGTAGCTGTGCAGTGAATATTTGATATTTCAGTTTGTTGAGATGCATAGATTGCTCATAGTTTGTCAACTTTTTTAATGATGTAGACATTTAAAAAAAAAAAATAAAATCTGTCCCTTATAATTGTATTATTATTTCTTTGTGGATATGACCAAAGGGTTGATGCCCCTCCTGTCCTCTGAGGTCAGAGGTCAAGTGAGGGCACATTGTTTTTGCTCTAAAGAACCACAGTAGAGTACTTTTGTTTTTGTCTTTGATTAGGCATTTAAGCATATCCTCCTCTTGAGTCATGTTCTGCCACTAGAAACAAAGAAAGTCAAATTAAATTTTCCTTTCATTGCATTTTTGCCAATATGATTTCCACCTACTGGCCTCTGGCCTCTTTCACAAGACTTACTGATTGCTTCTGATTTAAGAATAACATTGAAATTTAAAAATCAGATGTGAAGATAAGAGAGTCGTGTTGGCACTTTCTTGGTGTGCTTTGCCCTGTGCTGTATATAAATGAATGGAGGTCAGAGTGTCTAGCTGCACTCTGTATCTCACCCTGAGATAGCACATTTATTCTCCCACGTTTTGTTCTGTTATTTGTATTCCAGTCACTACCAACATGTCTTTAAAGCCTCTGCCACAGTGCTCCCTGGTTACATGATGGTTACAGACAAATAGTTGACATCAAGCATTAACCCAACATTTTCAACAACGCAGTCCAGTTAAGATTAAACTGGCATCTATGAATGCAAATGTTGTATAACTGTCATGCTCTATGCTCCAAAACAAACACCGCACACACTGTTTAAATCCAGGGGTCTTTTTTGTTGAGCAAAATGACAGGTGATTGTGTTGCTATCTCTCTCACACACACACACACACTTTCACCTATAGGGAGCATCTGAGTGTGTGTCAGCCCCAGGCCTGCGTTACTATCATCTATCCTATTGCAACATGAGACATATCACCTGTTCTTTAAGTATTTCCTGTTCTCCTGGTCTAATTTTTTTTCTTTTAATTCAATGCAGAAGCAGAAATATCCTCAACATCACTAACATGTCACACTCATGTCTTCTTGTCACTCACCGATGCTGGAATTCTCCTGAGATTTCCGGAGCAACATGATACCAAAGTTATTAGTCCATCCAAGAGAATTGATACTGTATATCCAACCCTGCCGGTCTGACAGGCAGACAGGTGGAAAGGTTTCAGCACAGCCCAGTATCTCCCTGTTTATGTGTGGGTATGTGAATGTAGTCTCAGAGCTTTTGCAGTGTGTTATCCTACTCCATGTGCCTCTGATTGTGAGGTGGAGCTCCATGGACGGTTAATATAGGCCTGGCTGGAGAGGGGAGGAGACTGCTCTGTGTATGGCCTGGTCTGTCATTGTGTCAGATCTACTACCAGCAGAGTCCACTGCCACCACTTCTGTTCTTCTCTCTCCTTTGCCGTTACTTTCTTTTCTTTCTGTTTTTTTTCCCTCTCATTTTCACATCTGCTCTGAAATTTTATTTCCTTGTATTTTGGTCCAGTCCATGCAGAAGCAGAATTAATCTTTTTCTCAATGGGTGAGACCTTTACAAATCCAGTTTGGGTGGGTTTTTATTTTATTTTTTTTTCATCTGTCAGCTTAAATCAAAAGATTACAGTATTAATGGGTTTTGAATGTTCTGCATTTCTTTGGATTACAAAATCCCTCCAAAACACATTTGAACGACATGAATAAAAAAAAAGCTCATGTAGCAATGAACAAGGTGGATTTGTCACATTGCAGCACAAGCATATATTGTATTGCTGGTTATATATTTTTACAAGCAGTCATCAGATCAGTGTTCTGAAAGGCATAACCTACTATAAAGGCCAGTGCAATTAGACACTTTAATATGGTTTGCAGTTCATCTTTTCTAAGAAGTCTCTGTGTTTTATTACTCTGTGTAAGTCAGTATCAGTGGGGGGGTTATTAAAGCATGTTCCTTTAATGTAGAGTCCCTCTGTGGAATGATGATTGTGTGTGGGTTTTTTTTTTTCAGAAACCCATATTTGCTCTCTTATACTCACATGATGTCCGCCGCTATCCGCCTGCAGGACTCGTCCCCCTGCCAGGACCCCCCCTCTGCTTTGATCTGCCCATCATGAGGCAGGTTGCTCTCTGCCATGTTTGGACTGTAAGGAAATGTGTGCGTGTATATTTGTTTGATATTTAAACCAGACTGCCTCAGGGTCTGGACCTGATGTGTGTTATCAAAATATGTGAAAGCACATATGAGGAAATGAGGGCAAAACTATGGGTTTTGTGCTGTTTTTTCCCCCATATTTTGCTTCTCCTCTGCCTGCTTTCTTGTTATTATTTCTAAGAGTTTAATTGATGTTCTGTGAGGCCTGTAGTGTAAATGTGTGTGTATTAATCTCCTGTGACTAAAACTTAAAGGAAAGCTTGTAATGGAGCAACGCTGGTCTCGGTTGATAAACATCATTAATTAAATAATTACTGAATACCCTAACTGAGTACAATGAGGGACCATTACATAACACAATACACAGAGGCAATTCCAATCAGTCAGTCTGACCAATACTAATCTCTGATGCGTCTCAAATTTTTCATACAGTGTATGCTGTTATATAACAGTCTGTCTCACTGGACCTTAAACCAAGGTGCAGAACAGATCTAGACAGGCCAGAAATTTCTTGTAACCACGTAAATATCAGTGGCCATTTCACCCTCAGGAGCTGTGTTATCCATACAAACCATGTTCACATTGGATACCGTGCAACTTGGGTATTTCACAGGGTTGTGAAAGAGCTCCTACACAGAAAGCACTGGCCTCTTTCCTCACTGTAAGTCTGACTCGAGTGCTGGGGGCAAATGTGTTTACATAATGACATCCTTTTGTGATTTGATCAACAGTACATGTGATAATTCTCAGGTCTATCCTTAAATGCTAAGATAGCCTTTTTGTGTTCTCCCACACATGCATGATTAATTCATTTCTAAACCTCTCTGGTCTTTGTCTGAATTCCTGGAGAAAGCCTCCTCTTCATACCTATCGACTCAAAGTGAATCAGCTGTCTCATCTAACTGCTCTCAGGTCAGGGATCTTTCTCTCGTTCTGTCTCAACACTGAGGGGTGCACACACACCTCCACTCAGAGGTAACACGAGATTAGTGTGTAAAGAAACAAATTATTGTTATTTCTGTGCGACAGTAACATCCCTGCGCAGGACAGACGGGTCCTCGTTCAGTGGTTTGAATGATTTACTCTGAGGGTACAGTGTTAGTGGGACATGACAGTGTTATTATGTAACTCGATAGTGTCACCACCACCACCACTGGCCTAGAATTAGCCATATTTTTCTCTTCTTAGGCTTATGTACAGTGTGCCTGTGCAGACTGTTAATAGGCTTATGAACATACTAATGCAAAGAAAAATGTAAGAGCTGAAACAAATCTTACTTATGCATGAATTCCTTTTTCAAATCTTAAGCAAATATTGCTGAAAGATACTCTGTAGTGATTTTGTATTTTAAATACACTGGCTAGTAAAGGGGTTCATAAAACCTAAATATATGGCCCTAAAGTAGGTCAGAATACGATGAAGGCAGATTTTGAAGAACACCAAGAATTCAAGCACCAGCTTGGCTTCAGATCGCAGATCTTTGACCTTTTCAACCGGCGTTCAGCATGTATAATGTCACTTTTGAAAGCAGGAAAAGCGAGAAGGAAGAAGCAAAGAAGAGGAGACCATCTGCCTTTGCTTTGCTTTGCTGTCCTCTCACCATCTGCGAGTGGAGCTAAGACCTACAGGGTTCTGTTTGTGTATCTGAGACTGTGTGTGTGTGTGTGTGTATTTGGGGAATGAGCCATCCTTTTTGTGATGTAACCTGTTTTGCCTGCTCCTCGCCCTCAGACAAATGATAAAAAAACAACAATTCTCTGGATATTCTGCAGAGAAATGATTAAGTGATCTGGCAGGGATACACTGTGTATTATGTGCATTTTGTGTGTTTGATGTGATTGAATTTGTTTGTGTGGGGTCAGAGATAAAACTGGGTGTTTGCTGGTGATGTAAGAGGATCAAAAGCTTTGGAATCTGGAGGTTTCTTAACAGGACTAATACAGAATTTTTCCACACACAGGTGTTAGTGTCTTTACAACTACTCAACAGGTTCAGATAACACACATGTCATTGGAGTCACTGCCCTGGATGAATTTTGGGAATCTTGGCAGGGTGTTTCTGGATGGCATAACTTAGATTTAATCCGGTGTAAATTTAGATGCAGCCTTAATTAGTCCAGAGGGGTTTCAAGTGACAGCTAGAATAACAATCCTACTAGTTCACCATTCTTAAGATGCTACTTTAGACATTATTCACACATGCTTTCATCTCCAGGGCAGGTATTATCAAAAAAAAAAAGAAAAAACACTCATAATGTCTTGAGCAAGAGATTGTTTTCTTGGAAAAGATTATAAAACCACAAAGTGACCTAAAACTTTGCAATTGCAATTAAAAAAGTGTTACAGTTCCTAGAAATCACCTTTAAAAACTTTGATGTCAAACTTTAGTGGATTTTTTTTCTTTTTATGACAATAAGACCATAAAGATTAAGAATCAAGGTCAAAGTTGGACGCTGTGTTTTCTTCCATAATAAGGCCGGAACAGATCCTGGAGAGACTCAGTGTTCAATGTCTGAAGGAGATCGTAAAACCCAGATAATTTCATGTTGAACACGCCGTCCACGGCATTCAAACAAAGAAAAGAGAGAGAGAATGATATGAGATTGATATTGATTGATAAATTTGAGAGAATTGTTTTTAAAATGAGGTGTATTATATCTGCTGTCAAGATGCGTGATAGCATCGCCACAGCACCTCTGTTCCCGCTCTCTCTTTTTAGTGTCTACAAGGTCTTCTTTCTCATAATATTTGGGTTTCAAATAAGATCAAGGACATCCTGTGTCATCATTATCAGCACTCTGCCGTGTGAACACATTTCATAACTCCTGCTTTTTCTCCCTCAATGTGTTTCTTGCATGTTGTTGAACCTGTATCAGAAGTTTTCCCTGTTAATTATCTACATGCAACAAGTTGTGTCAGTCAGTGACTTAATGTATGTTTTCATGTAAACACTGTTTTTTTCTTCTTTGGGGAAGGCAGTGTGTATGTCTGTCTGCAATTATGTGTATTTATACAAGCAAGGTCATGATGCAGTTCCCATATAGCGGACCTGTGACTTATTTTTTTGACAATTACGTAACTTTTGTCTTATCTTTTCACTCAGACATTTCCTCTACAGACACATTTCCACTTGTCGACTTTAACCTCCTCCTCCAGAAGCCGCAGCATAGAGCTTCGTATCTCACACGGGGTCTCACTGGCAACACATACAAGATTGACTGTCCTCTTCTCTCAAAGTGTGTGACACTGGCTTCGAGCAGCAGCACTCTCCATTAATCACAGACTGATCACAGCTGAACCTGAAACTCACACAAATTGCTCAGCGTGTTGGCCTTCATCCCTCTTCAGTTTCCCATCAGCTGAACTCAGGAGGACAACAGAGTGGATGGTGCATTGATGCGTAGCAATAATAGGCTTGTGTAGGGCATAGCCAGCCAACAGTATTAAGACAGCCAGCATGAGATCGGGCCTGTCTTTTAAATGTGGCAGCAGTCGGTGAATGGAGCTGCAGTTGCTCTCGCCGCCCTGCTTCCTTAGCCTCCCTGCGTCGGCTCTGTGTGTCTGTCACTGCGGATCGATGCAGCTCCAGAACAGGAGAAAAGCACACAATGTTCAGTTCTATCAGCAGAGTGGCAGGTCTAATGGGGAGCCTGTCTGGCCAATCTTGGCCTGACCTCGCCAAGCTGTCACTGCGATCCGTCCACCCCTGCATACAAATTATTGGATAAAAGGGCTTCACAATGCACTGGTTGGGTTGGCTATCTACACATCTCTCTGCTGGCATTACTGGCCACCTGCTGCAAAAATGCTGAGGGTCCTTATCTTGGATGAATCCTTCAAAGACATGCCAAGGTTTGAAAGTCAATATGGCTTCCCCTCCAGTGATCATTTCACCCCGTTTGAAAGGGGATTTTCCAGTCACACGACGAGAAGGCCTGTGACAGTCTACTGATCAGCCTGTGTAAAGCATCAATCATTAACCTGAGCTACTATGACGTGGTGTGATAGGAAGGGAAGTGGAAAAACACATCGCTTCTGCTGCAGGTCAACTGCACTGCACTGCATCCTCCCATTATCAGGGGACACTGAACTCAGGTTTGTTTTGCAATAACATGTAATCCTGTACCAAGGAGTGCTACAGCTCTCAGACCAACTGAGGTGTGTGGTCATTGGGTAATCTGGAGACTTGTTTGTGTGTGTGTGTGAGTGCGTGTGAGTGTGTGTTTCTGTGTCTGCTTGTTTTCCCAGCTGCACTTCGCTCCACAGTACACCCTTGTGTGGAACGATAGGTTGGAGCAGAGTTCCTCTGTGGATGGGTCATTGCAGTTCAGTTCATCTGAGCTCCTCTGCAACGCTGAGGAATATATTGCATAATTAAAACAATTTATATACAGGATTGAGGATCTCCTTTGCATTTGTAGAACACTTCTTTGCAGCCTGCATAACGCCTGTGAGGAAGGATTAAACTGGGAGATTGGGTGTTGCAGAGTTTGCCCAAAAATCCCTTTAAGAGCTCGTCAGAATTCGGAATAGAAGGATTGTATCAAACCCTGCTGGTTACATAAGGGTGGATGACATGGGAGCCCCCACTCTGCCCACCCCACTGTCCTGCTGAACCATCTCTCTCTCTCTCTCTGTCTAAATGAACAGACCTCCTGTGATGTCACTGCACAAATGATCCAGTAATGATGAGACAGATCAATACACTGGCTTTGCAGCGAGTGTGTGTGCGTGGTGTGGCGTGTGTGTGGAGCGGCGTGCATGGATGTGGTCTAATTATAGCCTGTAACGAATGGATGACCGTGTGCTTTCAGATAAATCCAGTGCGCAGACAGGCAAAGGCGACAAGCTGGGACAGATTTTTTACACCTCAGTTAAATCCTCCCCCAGACACTCAGGAATGTGATGTTTTCATGTAGATATGAGAGAGATTACAAATATTTGCCTCATCTTCTCTGCACTTGGATTAAAAATATGTCCTTTGAATCAAGTATCTTTTCTGACAGTCTGTTCAAAACATTGATGCTTCTCCTCGTCAATTGAGAAAATCAGCGGTTTGGTTCAGTATAAAAGTAGGAAAAGGGGGCACACAACATGACTACCACCACTTACACTAAAGAGTCAATATGTTATATCTTGTTTATTTAATCTGTGGAAATATCATGGATCTTAAATGAAAAGTTGTGGATTTACAGAGAGTTTGTGTCCTACTTTTTAGATCGGTGCAATTAATTCTTGGATTCCTGTCTGCACCATGAGCAGGGAGGCAACCAGTGGAAAACCTATTTTTTAATCCAAGAGACATACAAAAAAAAGACCTGCTGTTGCAAGTTAGTATCATATGAACTAAATTTTAGGAAATCAGTTGAATAAGAAAATGATGCCACATCGATCCCTTTTAACAGAAAGAACAAACTTGATTAGATAATCAGAATCGAATGTATCAGCATCCGTGCATCCGGGCAGATAACAAGGAAATCAATGGCTGTTTTTGTTTTAATTGCATAACTGGTCTTAGTCATGCATGAGCAACTGAACTCTGTAGGCTGTGTTCCTTTTCAAACTGCAGAGGAGAGCAAGGCAACACAAGTGTCTGATACGGATTGACAGCTGAGTTTAATGCAGAAAGCGCAAACAGACAGAGGGATGTCCAGAATGGTGATGATTTACCACACAAGCAAACAGCACATGACGATGCTTTGAGATTCAGAGTTTCATCATAAGGCTAATTGCGACCCCTGTCACTTTTGCCTTCTTGTATCTCTCTCTCTCTCTCCTCAGTTGCTCCCTTTGTTTCTGAGACGCTTCACATTTCAGGATAAACACGTCTCACCCCGAGTTTTCAGCAGCGTATGACATTGTATCTTTAAACTTTGAAAGGTGAACGAGCACATTCTGTTCAGTTCTTTTTCTGGGTGAGGACCTGAGGCTTTGCCAGCAAGCCTACTGCTTCTGTGTGGGTACTTTTCTCAAAGACAGTGAACAAATATTACCTCGCAATAATCCTGTTCATGAGAGAGGCTGAGAGACAGACTTAACAGATACATTTTATGCAGAAAAGCAGCACTGTATGAAGTTAAGACCCTCACAGTTCAATCTTTTCTCTTATTTACAATTTAACCTTAACATACATGTAAGAGCGACTCTGTTGCAGTGCCTTTTCGTTGCACCTTCAAGTCTAATATGAATACAGACTACACTATGTATCAACTGTATCAACATGTATCAACGTGTTGCTACGCCAGGGTCTTGTGTGTTTTGGGAACTCTTTCTCAGGAGCACTAATGACAACCTCGGGGCCAAACACAGGAAACAGTGAAGGAGGCAACAGAAACCGAGGTGAGTGCAGCAGGTTTGCTGTTTGCTTCCTCTGTGTTGATGCAGAAAAACAAGAGGCCTCCCCTCAGGCTGACCCCGTGTGTCGATTTGCTTTCTGCCGTGAGACTTGGAGATTTACAAGTGGACACATATTAGAGGTAAGTTTGTGAATGTCCCTTGCTTACTGATGAGGAAGCAGAGCCACAAAGTGTGCAGCAGTGGTGTAACATCTGCTGCTAAGTCCTCACCGTCCTCTCTTGCCCATCAGGTTTGTGCGTGCAGCCAAGCAGAACATCACCCACATGTTAGTCACATATTGTGATGTGTGCTGCATGCACGACAGTCTGAACAGCATGTACTTCAAGCTCATAAAAACACAATCAAACATAAACATGCATTCGTGCACACACCCTGCCCTTCCAGCAATGCAGACAGACCTATAGTGAAGTCATGAAGATGCCTTGAAGGCCTCAGAGGTCAGTTAGATAATGTAACAGCATTAGAACAGACAGCACATCATCTCATTACTAGAAGCAAAATGTCTAAGCATCAGTGCGCTCATACTGCTGTGGTTTATGCTTTTTGCAGTGCATTAAAATGGAAAAAATAACAGATCAGACATCTCATGACGGAAGAAATATGCAAAACCTGTAATTTCTCAAACTTTTATATATATTGCCTGAATGCATTAGACAACATTATGTATTTTGATGGCTTTTCGGATTCTCTCTGGTGAACACGTTAACTTGTATCCTCTGAAATCAGCCAAAGGTTGACCTCCAATGCTTATCTGCATTTCCACTGGCCCAGTGTATCGATGTGTGATGTCATACATGGGAGACATTTTCTGTTTTTGAAGCATTTTGTCGCAATTGAAAACTGAAGATCCTCATCCTTATTTGACTCCTCAGTCATTTAATTTCCAAGGATTTCATAATTGATTTTCTCATGTTCAGATATTGCATTACACGCGTCTCAGCTCAGTGGCAGAACTGTTAGTTTCCTAAAAAATGTGGTTTATATGAGGCTAAATAACTGTGTAAAACAACAATTTTTCTGCAGGAACATCTTAGGTTATTGCACAGTATTATACCAAAGTAAAAGTAATTTCTAAGAATGGTGAATTTGATTAAATAAATAAGGAGATCTTTGTTAGGAAGCTCATGAGGTTAACCATGACCGATGGAGCTGTCCTGGTTTTACTGCTGCAACAGTGCAACACTGTATTTGTTGTCGAATACAATCTATTTTAATTGAGCAAAAGAAATAATTCCAGCAGCTACCAATGCCTTTGAGCAAGGCGCTTGATATCCAAATCCCCCACTGAGGCATAAAACTGGCACTGCTGAAAATGAGCTGAACACCTCAAACTTCGACTCACACTGTTTTCACGCCAGTGTGTGTTTTTCTTGTTCCCTGATTCCAGTTCAGTCTCTCTGCATTTCTTCTCCTCCAGCACAAACTTTTCATGCCAAGTCTGTGTTACACAGAGATTTAGCTGTCAGTGGTTTCCACAGGGTGGTTTGGATCTTGTTCAGGTTTAAGGAAGTTTGTTTTTGTAGTTTTACACAGTCTGAATAGTTTAAAAAACAACTTTTAAAACTTATTTTTTACACTTGCAATCACAACTCTTACATTAATGCAAGAGTTACATTTTTCAAGGGTTAAAAAAAGAACCAAACTGTGAACTTATCATTTCATTATCACCGTCTTTATTCAGTGTCAACTATATTAAATCCTAAAATTAAATATAAATGATGATTTCAATCTTTTCCACTTCATCAGACAGCATTAAAATAAGACATACAGTCCATGTGACACTGACATGTGGAGTAAATCTGTGAGACTCGTTTCCTTCTCCCCTCTAAGTGCATTTGTTCCCACATGTGCTGATCCAGCAGACACTTTCATCCTCTCTCCCACAGCTATGTGGCCCCCCAGCTACTGTAATCTACAGCACTGCTTTACTCTCAGCAGTTGGGAAACTTAAGCCTACATACCATAAGAACTGGGAGAGGCGAGTTCTTCTGAGAAAAAAAGTGAAGCAGAATTACCGACCGCCTGTCACACAGGTCGACACCAAAGAACAGTAACAGACAGTAACATGGGGAAAGAGAAAAGAAAGGAAAGGCCTGGGGACTCTAATGAGAGGTTTTCATGGGGGGAGGAGGAGGTTTTCTAACCAAGGAGACATGTCATGGCCAACAAGAATGTGGCCTATCTGATTAAAAGGCTAAGAAAAGGAGGTGTAGACTTTTGTTAGTTTCTAACTAAAGGTGACATTATACCGCCTGTGTGCTGCGTGCAAGTAGGAAACAAATGAAACATACATAAAGAAATAAAACAAGGGGGGATGATAGGAAAGAAAGTAAATAAAAGAAATGACTCTGAAATATGAATGAAATCTACGTGCAGCTGTCCATTTCATAACATCTTTTTTAAGAACTCAAACCGTCTATATGGAGTCGTCTATTTTTAACAGCTCTCTATTGCATCATGCTGTTAGCATGAGTGAAAGGTTATGTGGGGTGGCGGGACTGCAGTACGTCATGTGGTTTCCATCGCCATAAATTGGTCAATAATTAAAGAAGAAATCAAAGCAGTAAATGGAGAGAGATTTGAGGACAAATGAAAACAGCAGGCCATAAACCACAGATGTGATCCTGGTTCAGTTTGTGCCTCTTTTCACACAGCCAAAGCTCCTCACAGCCTTGAATGAACGAACACACACATGACTGAGCTATTTTCTGATGTGGAGTAAATGAGGTGGAGGTGATGGGTTAACTCGTGTGGGTCTAAGTTTAGAGGATGCGAGAAAGTCTTCATCTCTGGTGGGGGAATCTGAGTCTTCAGCAGAATGTGCTGCTCTGCCCCCTCAGGCTCGCTGCAGGGATTCCTCATGTAGACAGAGACTAGACCTCTCCAACAGAGCCTGCTGACATTTCTGAATTCAGTCAGTCAGTCAGTCAGTCAGTCAGACAGTCAGTCAGTCAGTCAGTCAGTCAGTCACCTATTCTCCTTTCATGTGGTGGGATATGTTCACAATGAACAGTGACACAATAATAAGCACTCTCTCAAGTAAAATTCTCTCAAGTAAAGTGAAGGTGAGCAACATGGAGGATTTTGGCTCTTTGCCTCCTTTACTTATGCACATATGGTGGAACTACTTAGATCTTTTATCTTTTACTTTTTCTCTTTGAATTTTTGCAGTTTTTTTTAAACCCTGGGCTGGTTTTGAACAGGTTTTGGGTTATATATGATTTGTAATGACCAAAAATTATGTAACTGTCCTTACAGACTGCTTCAGGGACGAGTTGCAACATGGCTCTAATGGCAGCAGTGTAATCCTTTGGGGCAACAACAACCATCTATAATACAGTCCCTCCAGGATTTCGCGGGCGTTTTTCATGATTGTTGTGGCCTAAAATGCCTGAATTCGCGGCAGCTTTTCTAAAAAATTGCGATGTAAGTTGCGATGTTTTAAGC
>JAPZDY010000001.1:27670557-27698368 GCA_029783645.1 Ctenochaetus hawaiiensis | reverse complement strand
GGACGTCTGCACAGGGAAGTGTGGTTTTCTCTGTAGGGTAGGTGGCCCTCTTTGAGCTGTGGAAGAGGTATAATGTAACCGAGAGCATTGGTGTGCTGACTGCTGCTGACATGGCATTTCTGGTGATACTGCCTACTGTAAGGCCTTAACAGTTCATGAATGTAAACAAACAGGCTGCTTGGATCTTATTTGATTAACCTGCATATCTTTCATTTTAGAGTGAACCTGGCTGAATGAGCCTAGTTTCACCTTGGTGTAATGCAGTGGTTTGACATGACTCTTTACAAAGGCCTGTAAGAAGCCTTTCTTGACCCTGTGTTATTCACACCATAGCCCTTGCAAGTCATTGTTGAGCTGTGAGGCAGGGCACTCCTTGAAATCAGTTCTTATTATATAATAATGGAGTGTGTGTCTGCAGTGTCCTGCTAAAACAAGGGAGTATACAGATCATTTGTGTTTTTTGGAGAAACGCCCTGCTTCCTGTTCAGCCCCTGCCAGGTCTTTAAAGGAGTCTGAGGTACAAAAATATTGAAGTGATTTAACAACAGAAATGTTGATTGTTTTTATGGACTGACACATGCTTTTGTTGACTGTTAAACTGGAAAACAACACTGACTGCAGGTATAATTAAAGAAAGCTGCTGGAATGCACTGACACACACAGACAAACATCTTTGCCATAACACATTTTATTCTCCTGACACCTTATCTCTTTTCACTCTTTGGTGCATTACAGTGAACTAATCATAGTGACAGCATTATCAGACCATCTGTTGATATCTCCGTCTCCTCCCATCTGTTTTCTATCATTTCTGACACTCACAGGCCCTTTCGGAGGATGAATACAAATAGGATAAAGGCGAATTGAGTAATAGCAGGGTGGAGAGACAGAAGGGTAGAAAATAAAAGTGGAGGAGAGTAGGTGGGAGGAGGAAGTGCAGACTCTTGTCCCATGGGTAGCAGAGCTGGGTCATTCTAACTATAGTCTTTTTTGTGGGTGGTGCTCTATAATAATGTAATAACCGTCAGTGCTTCCTGTTCATGTCGGAGCTGCGAGCTACTAGCTCTACAGTTTCTGCTTATGAGGTTTGAAAAAAGCACAGGCAACCTAGATATTTACTGCAGGAATAATACTATCATGGAGATAAAAGATCTTTTTTTATAGCTGTTAAGAGTTATGTAATATATGCCAGAGATATCCGGGATGGACATTGTATCACCTACTTAATGGCCCGAATCGTCTTTGTACTTCATCTGTTTCCATAACTTTTTTGAGACAAAATGATGCTTTATCATTGGACTTGAAACATGTTCAGATGTTTAGCTCAACACATTCACAGTATAAGATAACGTTTCTCTTGTGATCTACTTATATGTGATCTAGTCAGACAACCTGAGCATTCAGAATTAAAAATGATATTTATGACGTTGATTAGTTTTGTAAATGTGGTCATGTATCTTATAACCTTGCTTAAAAAAACCCAGGTGTTCCTCCAGACTGGAATTAAAGTAAGCACTGAAAATCTAGCCTGTCAGGTGACTGTAAATGTGATATTTGTGGCTCTGTCCTTGCACAGTCCTCAATAATATGTTTATGTGTGCAACAGTAGCCTGACTGGATGGGTCAGTGCAGGAAAGGTTAGCGTGGAGTGCAGACAGGTTTACAGTATTATTGGCTCAGAGCCACCTGTTGTTGTCTTGAGGGATTAGCAGAGAGGAGAAGGAGAAAGGAATCAATCAGATTGGACTAATGGATCCTCTCAGTGTCTCTGCTTCTGCTTGAACCCACCCATTGCAATCATTATCCCTGTCTGCATGCTCCATTACTTTCCTGTCTGCACTCTCCAAACTACTGGACCCGGCTGCAAACAGTGGCAGTTGTTTCAAATGTGTTACATTACATGTTGGTAAAATGTTTTTTGTAAAAGTAGGATAGTATGGTAAATGGATTATTTTGAGCTTGTCTTGTCCTAAGAGGATTATATATATATATATATGCATGTGTATGTGTTTGCACTTATGTGACTCAATGCTTATACCAGGCTGAGATCTCTGTTTTTTTATCCTGCCCTTTACCAGAAATGTCATCTCTCCATTGCCCTCTTCACCTCTTAGAATCAGTCTGAGTAATTTACCCAAAATTGGAACAAAAACATCATAAATTAAATCTAATATGACGTGAGGCTGATCTTTCCACATGCCCTCACTGGCAGGCAGAGATTTGACTGGTGTGGACGTAAGTTAAGCCTAGTCGTTAAGGATTTTGGCAGGATGCATCAAAGTCTTCAGTTTTTTTTTTCAAACATGTTTCTAGATTCTGGAAACCTGGCAAGCTGTGAAGGGGACTGCAGTCATAATTACAGTAAAGCCTCCATATGTTTTTTTGTGTCCCCGAACACCTCGATGTTGATTATGACACATGAACTAAACTTTCCTTTCCAAAAACCTAAGAGCAAGAGCTTGTAGTGACATCATGTGAAACAAATCTTGGATCTGTTCCCTGATCACAGCACAGAACGCTGCTGTTTTCCAGCAAAATGCAGAGCAGTTTTCACATAACATGGATCCATCCAGTATTCTTTTCATCTGTTGGATAAATAATACGAATATTTATTTCACTTTTACGTCATTTTCAGACATTTTTTTCCCAGCAACTCATTTAAATGACAGTTTTATGTTGTATTTAAATTATTTTATGGCCTGACATTTTAATTTTGGCCAGATTTAAATGTCCTTTTGTCAGGTTTTTATAACTTTATTTGTCTAGCACCTTCAGCTCAGCTCCATGGCTGTTCTCCTTCCTCCCTGATGGCAGTAATAATGTCCTGCAGTAGCAGAACACTGGGATTAACTGTACTGCCTCTGTTTTCCAGCATCCAGTTGATCTACTGCATAGTAAAACATTAGTATTAGATTTTTATTGTTGATCATAATATTAATAGGCTTTGATTAAAGTCATCACTGTTGACATTTGAGCTCAGCCTCATCTGCTGGCTGCATGTTCTCGATTGCCCCGGCTATGACTCTCATTATCAGTTCAGGACTAAATGTGTGTAGTTTTAGTGGTCTAATGGAGGAGTCGAGGGGAGGAATTAGATCCAGGACAGAGCCTGGATTGTGGAAAGAAAGAACCGAACAGTGTGAGAGACAGACTGTCAGACTCTTCAGGGAATTCCTCTGAACTGGAGAAATCACTCAGGCAGCTCCGGGGAAATGGCACTAAATGTTTAAACAATCCACGGCTAAACCAAAGAGTTGAAGTACAGAGTATTTCTTTTTTTTCCTGCTGTCACCAAGTTTAGAAACAGTGCTGTATTTCACAACTGACAGGACTCGGGGAGACTGATGTGATGTATTCCTGAGCTTATTCTGTATTTACATAAACACACACAGCTTTAAGTTTCCTGCAAACACTTTCTTTTTTTTTTTCAATTGCGTGATTAAGCCATTGAGGAAAGTAGTATTTCAGTGTGTGTGTGTGTGTGTGTGTGTGTACAGTTAAGTATGTGTGTGAGTGATTAGGACTGGGACCATCTGTGGAGTCCTGCAGGGAATCTGGAGGTCACGGGGTCATTTTGTGTTCGGACTGTGGCGTGGGAGCTGGAACTGAAGGCTGAGGCCTCTTCATTTAGTCTGACAGGCTACACGCTCACTCCCTAATGTTTTTCACTTATCTGAGCCTTATTTAATCTTAACTGTGATGTTAAGTTACTATACATCTACTACATCTACTTCACTCAAGTATTTCCTCCCACTGTTACAATTTTCAGGTCTTCAGAATTAAACATACATGCATTTTCAGATCCACCAGTATCCGTTTCTTTTGTATCTTTTTTGAAGCGGATTATGACGTGTAAAGTAGGACAAAGTTGCTGGTGATCCTAAAGGGAGCGGTCAGATGATTTGATCTGAGTCTGAGAAAGTTCTTCCTTTGTTCCAGCTGTGTATGTATGTGTGTATTTATGTGTATATGTGTGTTGCATCATTACAAGGCCACATTATCCAGCCCAGCTGTTATCGACTATTGTTTCACAGGGACGAGATAAACAATGTCTAAACTCTGTTTAGATTTAATCACACACTGTTTTTTGTCAGTTATTTAAAAAAAGGATTTTATGGACCATTCTCATGAATGTCTGTTTGTATGTGTTTGTGCTTCAGGTGGCCCTTTTCCTGATTTTTGAGCAGCGAGCCTGAGAAGAAACCTTGTGACTGTGGTCTGCTGTTCAGTGTTGCTTAGAAAGATTCAGCCGGCATCATGGCGTTGTTGCACAAGAAGGAACTGGAAAAGTACAAGGATCTCGACGAAGATGAAATCCTCAACAAGCTATCGGCGGAGGAGCTGAAACAGCTGGAGGTGGCCCTCGAGGAGATGGACCCTGAGGTCAGCACTCGCTGAGGGTTGGAGGAGCTCCAGGGCTCTTTCGTAGGAGGGAGTTCCTGTGGCAAGGGGATTGATTTTAACAATGGCCATTAAAAAAAATATATATATATATTGAATTTCATGCAAGCAAGAAAGTAAATAAAGTCTTTGCAGCCGTATTTTATTTTCTCCATTAAAGGAGAGAATGACACTTTTCACAAAAATCCACCTAGTTTAAACAACACATTTCTGTTTCTTGTGGAGGTTGCAGTAAGGCTAGAGATTTGTAGAAAGTGAGAAGGGAGTCCACGAAAAACATCATACTACCTTATCACTGCTGAACTTTCTGCATTGTATCAAACCTCATAAATTCAGAACCAAGATGGATTTTTTCTTTATACCCTCCAACCATACTTCCCAGTTCCCAGCCCCTGTGGTTGGGAAAAACAATTTAAAGGAGACTCTGAGCCGCAATAACTCGAGTCAGCAGGCTGCCAAGTGTTTGTGTGTTTATTTGTCAGTAGACTGGTAGGGTATAATGAAATCCCCCCCAGGCGCCTGGGCGTTTTATTTCAAATTCCATTTAAACCAAGTGAGACAAATAACCCCATGTGGTGACCCACAGGAAAGGCCCACAGGAAGCACGCAGCATCAGTGGTGGAAATATTAATTTCTGGATCTCATGCCATTAAACAGGCAAAGCACGATTTGATGTTTTTATGAAAAAAGAAACCTTGCATTTGATTTTATTATCTGCAGCGTTCACAGACTGGCTACACAAACTTTTCACACACACTTGTTCACCTCCTTCAAGTTTTTCACTCAGATGTGACTAATGGTCCTTTTGTAATTTTATGCCTTTTAAGACATGATGTTTTAATCGGCATTTATTGGCATTTATTGCTACTTTAAGGGCATGCCAACATGTGGAGTGGACAGGCAGATGTTTTACTCTTTGCCTAGTTCACAGTTACAACAAATGCTTTTAGAGCAGAACAGCTTTCACGGATAAAACTGAATCGATAATATCATGTATCGTTAAAAAGATCCAAACATCTTTTCTTCTGGTTTACTTTGATGCATTATGCAAAAGACGTATTAGTACATTTACAGCTTAAAAAACATAAATCAGCATTAACCCTTTAGTCTAAAGTGAGTGTTTTGAAGTCCTCATCAATTAAAAAGTCTAACATGTCTCCTTGTTCCTTCTCCTCAGAATGCTCTCCTGCCTGCAGGCTTACGGCAGAAGGACCAGACGGCTAAAAAAGCAACAGGGACCTTCAACAGGGAGAGTCTCCTCAAGTACCTGGAGAAAGAGGCCATGGAGTACAAGGACAGAGAGGACGTGGTGCCCTTCACTGGAGAGAAAAAAGGTGTGTGCGTTCTTCCACAGCTGTCCACATTAGAGCACTGAGAATCATCCCAGCAGAGATATTTACTATTTTAAAAGCATCTTCTGACTAAAAATCAAAACAGAGAGAGTGAAAGGATAACAGTCTTTGGCTCTTAAATAAACCTTAGTCCTTGTAGGTCAAGTACAGGTCGACACGGATCGAGTTACAAAGGTCCTTTCCAACTGAGAGGAGCAATCAAAGTCGAGTCATATTATTGAGATGGTTACAGCAAAACAAATTCTAGTAAAGATGTTACAGCATGCGGTGTTTAACAGTGCACCGTGCCTCATCAATTACATCAGCACTGTGGTGCTATCACATGTTAGTAATGCTCTCCTCAGGGTATGAAGAAGTGAGGTGTGTCTCTAGCAGCACGACAGACACTCAGCAGTAATTACCGCTCCGCTGTCTTTGCAGGTATTGTTAATGCATGTCTGCTCTTACGCAACACACAGCAGCGAGGGGGAGGTGTGTTTGTACCAGGGGCTAGGAGGTAGGGAGTGTGGAAGAAGTGTGCACGGTTAGGATCAAATGTCTATTTGTATGTTGTTCTTAGATGATTTATGTTTTTTATCAGTTCAGTTTAGTTTGTTAGTCAGCGGTCTCAGAGCCAGCACCTCTTCAAAGGACGTCTTATGTCATCAGTGTACTGACAGGTGGTTTCTTGTTCTGCTTTCATTGGTACAAGTAATCACAGAGCTGTATCATGCACATTGGATTTGTTTCTTTTCTTCTGATATGTTTGAAAATGTTGCTTATAATTAAATATGGTAAAACATTGCTAAAAACTAACAATAAAGGAACAGGAACTTAAACCCACTGTGGGAAACACTGATCTAGAGATTAATAAACCTTGACTTGAAATGCTGAAGATTAAAGCCCAAGCTGAGGTTTTCACTCAGACAGATCCATGTAAATGTGGGTCTAAAGCCGATATTTGAATGAAACTGATTTCTTAAGTTGACATAATCTTTTTCTTTGGTTTTGCATTTATTTTTATTTATTTATATCTCATTGGCCCTCTGGTTAAAGATCGACATTATGAATCCAACTTTTGACCTTTGTCTTGTGTTCAACTGTACAAGAAACTCTTGATGCCATAAAAATGATGTAATCTTTACTTTTACAGCAGTTGTGGTTGTGTGGGCTACTGACACAGTTGTATTATCTGGCTGTACTTGTAGTTCTGGCACTGAAAGAGTGAAAAGACACAAAGCATTTTTCGTGGGATACATTATCAGTACGACAGTCTGTGGTTTAATAGAGTTGTCGACCCAAAGGAGAATTAAATTGTCAGAAGACTCTTGAGTTTTGTAAGAGAACAGTAAATGTCTGGTGGAAATTGTCTCACTTGAAGGTGAAATTAACATTCACTGCTGATCCAGATGGGATTAACGTTGCTGTGGAACCTGAAATAACCTGATGTTCCTGATGAGAGAAGCCAGTTCTCTTCAAACAGGTTTTAGGACATACTTGTGGCCATCTTAATTACTTTTCTAGAAGAGAGAAAAAGGAAATACTTGATGTGACATCATGACAGGGGAAAAAAAAGCAGAAAAGTTAGAGGAGAAGAAACATTACTGGGTGGAAATTCTTGTCCAAAGGAATTCCGTTTTGTCGGGATCTCCAGAGATGTGGACGCTGCTCCCTCACTGGAAAGGAAATGTGAAACTGATGTCTTCCCTCTGTCCTTACCCCGGCTGACTAGAAATGATACTCCTCCATGTGTGTGTGTGTGTGTGTGCATGGACGAGTGTGTGCGTGCCCTATGACAACATGGAAAACTCGAATCACTGTGGTGGTTTTGTGGAATGTAGCTGGTTCGCTTCCCCTTGTTATACTCACCCCCTGCTGATAGTTAATGTGGTCATGAGTGTGTGTTCTGCTCTTGATAAAAGATGTTATTTTGAGAGGAAAACAGACGGCTTACGCACCATGACAACAACTGCAGCCTTTTCACCATGTGAATGTTATTATATCGGGTCAGTCCTTCTTATTTCTTCTGTATAATCCATCCTTTTGTGTTTATTTCCTCTGTTCATCCTTGTTTCCCTTGAGCTTTCTTCAACATTATTTTCATGGAAAGTTTCTCGTCCCGAACCCGTTTGAAGTTGATTATCCACAAATATGCGCAGGCATGTTGTATGATTGTGTTTTGAAAAATGCACATTATTGCTTGCGTGCTCAGTGAGGTTCACTGGAGGTTAAAAATGGGGCAGTGCTGACATAATCATCATGTGTCAGAGCAAAGTAATATGTGTTGTCCCAGTAATTGGAGCATTCACGTCATACTTCCACTGAAGTTTGTTTGTTTGAGTTACGGTCGAGGGTGTGGCACAAACACACAGCAGGTCTGTAACACAGACTTCCAGAAGCTAAACCATGTTGAACAGGAAACTAATATGGCAATAAATTTCATCCTGCACATTTATGACTCAGCATGGAACAACAACAGTACAGTTTTTGGGATAACTCTGGTTTATTGTATTATATTAATGTCCTTATGAACCAATTTCTATCATTAACTCATTAAGTCTGTTACTTTGATCTGGAAAAGCAGTGCAAAAACTTCCAGGTTTGCCAAACTCATTTGGAAGAATAAACAAAAGCCAACAGTTTATTGTAATTATCATTGTCAGCCTACAGACTGGCTTGCTGTAGCTGTGTGATAACAGTTTTCCAGTGCAGTGATGGATCATAACTATGACTTTTGTTGAGATCAGCGTCTGTTTCACCTTTGCATATGGTCTTTTGGTAAACAGACTAATGTATTTCTGGCCTCATGTGACTTTGTTATAGCAGTGTCTCTGTGTTCCCAGAGCTCATCTGTTGCTTTGAGGAGTTATCCTAACCCATTATCCTCCAGTTGCTTGCTGTGTTTCAAAAAAAACAAAGCAAAAAAACTCCGCAGCACTGCTGTCAGTCATCACAGCACAAGGATGATATATTATGCGAGACGAATGGTGATGACGAATGACTGGTCACATCAAATTGAAATGCATTTACTGCTTTGCCAGCATGAATGAAAAAAATCTGTAGCCTTGACTGGAAAAAATGGGCCTTTTTTCACATCAATGCAGTGAACTGTATATTTTAAAACTGGCACAGGCGTCTCCTTGGATCATCTGTGTCAAGCCAAAGTCCTTCAAACCCTGCTTGTCTAATACTCCTGTTAGGAGTGGATAATGTGTTGTTGACATGCCTATTTTTCCTCAGCATTTGCACAGTGTTGAAACCTCAATATGTTTTCCTCATTTAGTCCATGATATATGGCCCCTGTGGGATCATGCAGATGACAGGACTTTGGCCCCGTCTGACTGCCTGTGAGGGGCTTCATGTCGCTCCAGAAAGACTGGCACAGGATGCCGCCTTATGACTGTATTTACTGTTTACTGGCTGTCAGGAAGTGCCAGAGCCCCAACTAGGGGCTGGTTTGAACAATTTGACTGACTCGCCTCAGTTAGAAGGAGGGAAAGAGGGAGGGCCTCCTCTCGGGGGTGTTTTTGTTTAAGGAGACAGGCGTACAGAGAGGCAGCGAAGGGCACACACTTTAATGGCCTCCCTGTCCACTGCAAGTGTTTGTTGTCTCAGCAGTGCAGTTTAGATTAGACTCCAGTCATTGTTGAGTGACTTCCTTCGCTTTTTCCGTTTTCGTTCCTCCAGAAGGGTTACCATGGAAATACCACAGTTGTCAGACAGTCATGGCTGAACTGAGATCAGCTTGTGTTAAACACTGATGGTTGGAGAATGTTGTGTAAAATAGCAGGAGGTCCAGACTTACTTGAACAGCACATGTCTGCTTTTCAGAGTTCACCTCCTCATTAAAAGCATTACCATTATCAAAAGATAAGATTTTCAGTTCACTTTATATTTTTAAGTCTTTTTATCAGGATTGTGTTACACTGACCAGCAAAAACAAATACCTTTCTATGTAAAAGTAAAAATAGGTCATCTACAGCACTGAGAGAAAAAGAACACTTAATGGATTTGAAGAAACAAGCTGAATAACACAGTGTGGCACAGTGTAAAAATAACATAAAAAGAGAGATTAAAGCTCAAGAGTGAGATAGTGGTGACCATTTCAAGGTCCTGCTGTGAAGTGTGCTGTCTGATGTAAAAATAGTAAAAAAAAAAAAGTGTAGTGACTTGAGATAAAAGCTCTGATTAGTGTTGGTATCAGTTCAGAACCTGCAGTATGTGTGCATATGGATTAAACAGTCGCTATATGTGGGAATATTTTTATTTTTAATGTCCTTCAATGCAGATTTGTCCTCTTAGTGGTGGTTTAAAACTAATGCTGGTCTGCACAAAGATAGCGGTACGAGTTTACACACAAACACACACACTCACACAGATCATTTGGCAGTCTTATGACTGTGGCAAAAGGCAAAAGTATTGGATTGTGTCCTTATGAGAGTAACAAGTCACATTAACTGATAGTTAATAGTTGAACATCTTTTATAGAAGTGAGAGGTTGTGTAACATCTCATAAAACCTTCACACAGCTTGCATGCACCTGCTTCTTCTCACTCTGTTGATGTTAAAGTATTACCCAGCCGTTTTTATGAGGCCTGAACCATCTCCTTTCCTCTCTGTCTTCTTTCATTCTTTCTCCACAGGGAAAATATTTGTTCCCAAGCAGAAACCAATAGAAACTCGTCAGGAGGAAGTCACGACCCTTGATCCAGAGTTAGAGGAAGCCCTGTCCAGCGCCACAGATACAGAACTGTGTGATCTAGCAGGTAAGAAAGAAGCTGCTAGACTTCAGAAACACAACGCTGTTTGAGAGTTTCTCAGTGTTGTGTTTGTGAGAAACTCGTAAGTCTGTCCTCTTACTCCAACTGTCTATCCCGAGCCTTCTTTATTTACTATGTGTGATGATGGGGGGGGATTAGAGGGGCTCACTGAGCAAAATGACCTTTAGATGTTGTTGCCCTTTCACATACTGGGGGGATTTACAGTTACTCACTCTATGGTTTGCTTCTGTTTGCAGCGATCCTGGGCGTTCACACACTAGTCACCAGTAGTCAGACATATGATGGGACTGGAAGTAAAGAGGGTTACAACAGTAAGTACAGTTATAGAACTAAATGTGCTAACTCAAAGATCTCCAAAAGATCAAGGTCTTTGACGTCTGCCTGTGTGTCTTTTCTAGATGTGATCAAAGGGGAGAAGATGAACCCGGTGTTCGACGAGCCTCCAAATCCCACTAATGTAGAAGAAACTTTGCAGAGGGTAAAAAGCAATGACAGTTCCTTAACGGAGGTCAACCTCAACAACATTAAGGTACACAGAAATACACGTGTGTATCAAGTATGAATGTGTAAATGCAGGTGTGTGTGTGGACCAATGGCAGTGTGTCTTTGTTTTTTAATCTAGAACATTCCAATTCCCACGCTGAAGGACCTCGCCAAAGCCATGGAGAAGAACACGCACGTCAAGAAGTTCAGCATGGCAGCAACACGGAGTAACGACCCAGTCGCTGTGGTGAGAGGGAGTGGCTTGTGTGCTTCTTAATAACATTACTCACAACTTAACTATTTCATGTTTTTTAATATCTTTGCTTCCTTGTTCCTCCTTCCAGGCGTTCAGTGACATGCTGCGGGAGAACAAGACGTTGCGAAGTTTGAACTTGGAGTCCAACTTCATCACCGGAGCAGGAGTTCAGGCTTTGGTTGATGCACTGAGAGACAACGACACAATCACAGAGATTAAGATAGACAACCAGGTACCGAATGCTTTGCAGTACACACATATGTACATGCCTGTGAATACGTCAGGATCTGAAATGATCAGAGGCTTCAGAGTTTCGAAAAAAATCTCTTAAAATTAAAGATTATGACGATACAAAGTATTTTTCATTTTCCTTTACCTACTTTTTTATATTGCTTTCATCATTCAAGCTCGCTGTGGATAATTGCAGGGAACGCAGGACTGAGGCAGCCTTTTTCGCTCTTTTAAACTCAGTGGTTTTACGCAGCATCAAGTAGTAGAAAATGTTTATACTAAGCAGCATACAAGTGAAGAAAATGCCAACCAAAACAAACCACCGCCTGAATAAAACCTGAAAAACCAGTTGAGAGTTTCCAGTAGTGGAAAAGAAATTAAACTATAGTATCTGGAACCTGAATCTGAGTCTCTGAGTCTTGTCTGCTGCAAACCAAAGTGAAACCAAAGTGACTTTGATGGTTAGATCCTGACCTCTGTTTGTTTGTGTGGGTGTGTTTCAGAGGCAGCAGCTCGGCACCACAGTTGAGATGGAGATAGCCAAAATGTTGGAGGAGAACAACAGCATAGTGAAGTTTGGCTACCACTTCGCCCATCAAGGACCTCGCTCCAGAGCTGCTGCAGCTATCACCAAGAACAACGACCTGGGTACGCACACAAACACACACAAACACAACAATTGCCTAAAACTTGCTGAAGCTGGGCGAGTTGCTGCGTATCCCGTTACCTTCCAGCTGGTTTCTCCCTCTTTAGGAGAGTGAATCATGATATTTCCAACATTTTTTCCCCCTCTAAGACGTCAGTCCACAGTGATGATTTTCCTCTCTTTTAGCTCCTCATCCCGTCAGAGTGGCGGTAGCACAGGTGTGATGCATGGGTGTGACTACGAGTGTGTCAGTGTTTGAATGAAGCATTCACTGCATTAACAGTTTGACACAGTGTGATCGTACAGCTTTGAGAGTGACGACATCTCACTTCTTGTTTTCTGTACACGCTGACTCACGCTGTTGAAACGAGTGTAAACTTTGACCGCAAAGCTCATGATGACTCTCTTAGAGTTTTCATGATAAACTAACAGGCCTGTGTAGGTTAAAGGCTACGTAGCATGTTTGCAACTGTTGATTATTATTCTCCACTCTGTCTTTTTATTGACTCATGGAAAAATTCATGCTTTTTGCTCCTTTTTTTTGTGTTTTTCATTCTACTTTCACTCTTTAGTCCGCCGGAAGCGAGTGGAGGGTGACCAGTAGGGACGGATGCCGACCCGCCACCCAGCCAATCCTGTCGTTTCATCTCACCATGTGGAATAATTTCAGCCAATGCCCTGGTCTCATCTCACTGTGTGGAAACTTTTAGTCTTGTGCCAAACTGTGGGGCAAGGCGCGCTCAACCCGAACATACATCTGAGAAGAAGGGAAATAACTGGAATTGCCCCCCTCTCCCATACACTTGTTCATACTTATGTTTATTATTATGTCGTTATTGAAGGTGTAAATCTTTTTAGTTTTTAGTCATTTCATTTCAGCTGCTCCTTTTTTTTTTGAGCCTTTATATGATCTATCCAGACTTTTTACTTGCTTTCTTCCTTTTATATAAAGCTATGATTCTGTGAAATAAACATGATCATTACCAATTAACAATAGCAACAATAACAGCATTGTAAAAAACGACAACTAACATCGAGAAACACCTGTATCCTCTAACATGATAGTTTGCTGATGAGGCTCAAGCTTCCAGTGGGAGTCCCGTATCGAACCAGCACAATTTGTCATTAAAAAGAAGGGGATAGCATACAGATTGGTTAAAACCTAGCAATGACTACTAGCCTGCATACCTTTGTCTGATTGCAAGATAACACAAAGTTGTCTTAAGGTAACACAAATCACCATGTGATGTCCCGCTAACTCTTGGTCCCAATGTTGCTGATCAGATCACTGTTGTATATTCCATCTGCATGTTGGCTTGCAGGTGTTGTTTATTGGAGTTGCCTTGTAAAAGCCAGCTTGACTGTCTGACTGGTGTGTCTGTGTGTGTGTGTAACGGTTAAGTGTGTGCTGACCTCATGTTGCAGTCATCTGAAGAACAGATGCTGATTCTCGCCCATTTATACATGTAACACTGTAAGTTTCAGTGCAGAATGTTTTATATTATTTTACTGTTTTATTCTGACTAAAGATCTCATATTCATATGATTCAGATTTTGATGTTGGTTATTCTGATCGCTTATATACATTATCAGGAAATTATGAGTAGGTTTCATGTAAAAGTGGGATTGTACTGTGACAGGAATATGATATTAACTCCAGTCTAGATTTAAGAGACTTTGATCTGCTCTTATGAGAGATGTTGTAAGTGTCTGCTCAACAGACTGCGTTTCTCTGATGTTTAATCATGCCAAAGACTAACACATGGGAAGCCTAAATGTTAATACAATGGTACATTTGTTCAGGTTTTAGCTTCGTCAGCTTCCTCACAGTACAGAACCATGAGAAGAGTCTGTGGGTTAAAACATTTTTTGAGATTATGAGATTTTTCTTTTCTTTTTTTTTCTTGTCTCATTTTGTCGGCCATTTATAGCAAAATGTTCAGCACGTCGTCGTGAAATCTGAAGAAGAGTTGGCAAACAGTTTGTGTGTGAAACTTCTCAGGTTGAAACTAACTTGTGAAATGTTTCTATGAACTACATCTCCCAGATAGAAAGTCTTGAACGAGACATAAATTTCATTTTTCTTTACTCCGTCACACAAAAAAAAAAACACTTCTCGGTCGGCTCTCAGCGGTAGCATGTGATTCATTATGTAACAAGTGACAACATGCTGTGTGTGTGCCTCAAGCTGAACTTCCCATAGGTACACAAACCTGCTTGAGATGACTGTAACAGGACTAATTCAGGAGTTACTTGAAACTTGTAAATACTGTTTATGTGTAATAGGAATGATATACTGGCATGAACTCCTCACTTATGAACGCCATGTTTGTGTCGACCAAAAATGCTTTTTCATCTTAACATCCTCACATTCCTTGGACAAAAAACTGTATGGCTGAGTTCAGTTGTTTGGGTTTAATATCTGTGTACTTCTGCCATGATCATATCTGATAGTAATTCTTTCTGAACCCTTTATTGTTTTTTTTTCATTCCTGTGCTTTACTGGTGGACAGTCAGCTTAAGTGGAAAACGGTTTTCTTTGCTTGGGCTTGATGAGCAAATTTCTGTGATTCATAATATGTATATTATTGTAAAAAATGCCATCTCAAATTCAAAGTCCACACACAGAAACACACTGAAATATAAACGTTCATGTGTTTTACCACAAAAATCTACACGACCCATTGCTGAGATTTTTTTTTTGTACCTTAAATCAAATCCCAGGTGTATACTCAACATAAGGAATATGTACTATTATAAAACCACAGGACTGGTAAATGCACTGCTGAATATAAAACATCCTCAACAATAAATGTTTTTACACACTCTTTGTAGCACTCTTTGCATTTTGTCTGTTGTTAAATCTTAAAACGTAGATCATCGACCCAGTTTCTTCTCAAGGTTTCCTCTCTATCCAGATGTTGACAAAGGGACAAATTTCTCTCCACCAGATGTGACTGAAAACTCCACAGACTTTTATTAAAGTATAACTAAGAGGATTTTTTGTCAAACCACTATTTTCAAGGCAAACAATGAATCTTCAAGCTTCAACTGTATTCCAGATGTCTTTTGCATTCATAATCCTGCCTGACATTTTTGGCCAGGTTTAGGAAAACTGAGGTGGGCAGATGTGCACTGCAGTTTTCAATGAG
The DNA here is from genome assembly GCA_029783645.1 of Ctenochaetus hawaiiensis. NCBI lineage: Eukaryota > Metazoa > Chordata > Actinopteri > Acanthuriformes > Acanthuridae > Ctenochaetus > Ctenochaetus hawaiiensis. Next base: position 27,683,087 of record JAPZDY010000001.1, on the reverse strand, counting down.
CCACAGTCTTGTGGTTTTCACATCTGATTACAGCAGATGGTTACTAAGGGAGGGTCATAAGCACTTATTACAGGTGGGATTTTTTTTTTTAGTTCACTTAGCTTTAAAAAAAAATTAATGACCATTACAAAATACTTATCATGACAAACTTCAACTGTGAAACTTTTATCACTCAAACATTGTGAATTATGAACACAAAGGAGGTTTATGACACATTAAAAGGCCCACAAAATTAACTATACACAAGTCTGACTACACACTGCACCAACCAGAGGAGAGAGATCATGGATGGGCATTGAAACTGTGGCAAATGTGGTCATATCCACACTTACAGTCTACAGAAAGAAGAAATGTTTTGCTGCAGGCTTCATTGATTCTGCAGTTTATTGATGGTCAGGTTCAAATTCAGGTCTGATGAACACAAACCACAACATCTGTCTCCTGTCCTCCCTTCAGGAGAGAGGCGCACCTAACTGACACTTGAACAAACGACGAGCAATCTGTCTGCATGATAAATGCAACATGTGTTGAGGCCGAATGTTTCACATCCGCGTCAGTAAATCCTTTGTGTATCTAGCTTTTTGTGTCTTTCATAATCTTAGTATATTACGTAAAGTTTACATTTCAGGCTACAGTCAACAGTACTTGTCTGCATAGCAAATATTCATAACAATGTTACTCCAGAGGGTCCAACGGTATTAGAAAATGTAAAACAAAACTGGACTAAAGTGTGCAGCCGAGCTAAATGCTAATACCAGCATGCTAGCAATGACACACTTGTTGATGTTTATCAGATGTTTACTATGTTGTTGGTGTCGTTTTTCCAAATACACTAAACACAAAGAACAGCTGATGCAGATGTAAATGTCATCAGTTTAAAGTTTGATCTCTATCTTGTTTACAGGGAGAGTCAGATGATAAAAGTTAGCTGGTTACATTGTCTCCTAACAATGACTTAACAGTATTTTAAAGCATGAGATTGGTCACTGGCTCACCATAAGTCCTTAAGGTTCATCTACTGAGGACCATGGATGTCCCTACCAGATGTTGAGTTATTTTTAGTCTGGACTAAAGTGGTCCACTGACTTACCCATGAACAGCCTTAGCCTAACATGCTGCTAGCAAAAGTTAAAACACCACTCTTACTCTGTGTGTAAGTACTGACATGCCTATTAAAGCTGAACTTGTGGCCACATCTGAAACTCAACATTTTTTTTTTTTTTAAATGCATGATAGACAGGCCTTTTTGGTTTGGGAGGTACTCTAGGTGGTGCACATACGCACCCTTTAATCAGATCCAGTTTTTCAGATTGTTTGCACATGCCTGAGCCGTGATGTAATGTATATGACTCCATCCCTCTGTGGGCTTCCTGTGCCAGAGCTCTGCGGTGAGCTGCCGTCAGAGAAAACTTGGCTCTGCTGGCAGTGAACTGTGGCCTTGAGGGGGTTTGTGTGTGTGTGTGTGTGTACATGTGTGTTTGAGTGTGAATGACTCAAGCGTTTCCACTCTATGAGAATAGAGAGAACGAGAACAGCAGGTTTATGTCATGTCTGTTAATCACACCGGCAGGCATCACTTCAGTGGAAAAAACCCAAACCTGGAATCAGCACCTGACAGCAGAATATACAGTTGTGTGCCTATGTAAGTACAGTACAGCTGTTCCCACATGAGTACCATTAAACCGTGCACTGTGGAGAAAATAGATTTCAACTGACAGCCTCTAGTCTGTGTCTTTGAGGCAGATGTCCAGAGGGATGAATCGGATGTTGTTTCTGGCAGTTTGATGAAGATGAAACCATAAAGGAGACACTTAAGGGTCATCTCAAACTTTGCCTGCATGCTGACTGTACATCAAGGCTGTAAAAAATTGAGACTAGTTATGCAGAGTGTTAAACAGCAAAGCCTGGAGAAGCAAAGGCACCAGATTTGAATAAAAAAAAACAATTAGTAACAATGTGAAATGGACAATATTCCACTCAGCACTCTGACATTATGATCAGCTCTGATATGAACGCAGCTGTTGGAGGTTGGATTAGGTGTAGTCCATACCGTCAAGGAACAAACACCATGGTCCTCTGTAACGGCCTCAACTTGCCTCAGCATGTACTGAGGTGAAGCAAAACTTGTGTTTGAACTTTTGTTTTTCTCACCTTCCTCAAAAAAGTTTGTGTTGACTCATCAGTCTTCCACATGCATCTTCTTCTACTTGCAAAGTCTCAGATTAAAAAAAAAAAAAATTCTGCATAATCAATCCAATAATTGAACAGCATGTTCAAGAAACATGATCTGTATAATTTATCTCCTTCTACCTTAAGCCCAAAAATTATCACTCACCCCTTGTGTTTATCTGAGTACACTTTAAGTCACCATTGCAACAAATGAGTGTTTTCAGCCTTTCATGCGTCACCTCCTCTCCCTCTGCCGGCTCACACACTGGGCCTTTTTCTTAAACAGGTAAGCTTACCTGCATTCCTGCAGTCGATTTTCCACGAGAGTCAGTGCTGTGGTGAGTCATGCCTACCAGCGCTGAACAAAGCTCTCAGCAGTCCCCATCATGACCTCATGTGCTCCGTAAACAAAGGCTCACAGATTACAAGAGAGAGAGAGAGAGAGAGGAGAGAATGGGACGACAGCTCTTGTTGTACTGTATTCACAAAACAGCCAAGGTGTGAGTCAATTACTCACTGAATATAGTACCATGCCACCAGAGATGTGACTATTTTGGAAGAAAGCAGCTGGAAGAAATGAAAATAAAATCCTCAGCAGTGTTCAGCCAAGCTCAGTGTGCTGCTACCTTCTGTTAGTCCCTCAAGGTGAGAGCTGACATGTTATCAGGATCAAATGACGACATCCACTATACGCTGTCTCCTACCTGACTGAGTTATATAATCACTTCTGCTGGAAACAGTGAACATCGAGAAGAAATAAGCAACATCTGTGAGTGTGTGTTTTAGGTCTGAATCTGGCTCGGAGCAATACAACTATTTGGCAAAGTATAGATTTGGTTTTCTTCTTATCAGCAAGCGCAGACAGATCTTTGTTTAAATATGAAGTGAAACAAGGACATGCTCACTTTTTTCAAATCTGAGCTGAGGTAAGGTTTAAAATAATCCAATTGGAGCACTAATGTAAAAAAAAAAAAGTAAGCTCGAACAGGAATGTCAGCCGTCTCTATTTCAGGGCAGCCAAAGCAGCATCGTAGTATTAATTTTCCTTCCTTTTGTGTTAAAAATAGTAAGTTACCTCAGCATCATATAACAGACATTCTGCCAATTGAAACTACCAGTATAATCCCTATTTCAAGTGGGAAAATAATAAGCAACAGTGCTATAAAAAGATGGCTGGCTCTTGAGATGTTCTCTGTAGGCTTTTGTTGTAATAAAAAGTTTTCAATTTAGACAGCTGCTTTTACACTAAAAGCACTACTTTCCATTATACAAAGAATTCAATCCCTTGTTAATTTTGTTCCTTAGTATCCAGATTATAAAGCACTATGATTACTTGAATCATGGTAGCTCATTCTTTCAAAACTGCCATGGTTGTTAATTATTTATGGTTGAACATCCTTTTAAAACAGGGTCTTTGTATGACCAGATCACACAAATTCACCACATAACTTCAATAGAGAAGTTCACATTTTTCTAAAGTGTGTATAAACTCTTAAATTGAGACATAATGTTAATATATGAGATGCTAGATGCGAAAAATATATATCCAAGTTTTCCAAAGCATTGGATAATCAGACAGGAACATTTCAGTGCTTCAAAAAAAGACAAAATTGGCTGGTAATCAAATGGCACCATCTGGTGGTTGAAAGAGGGACCTTGTAGAGGTGCAATGCCAAAGAACGTCCTATAGGGGTCAGAAGCCTGATGGTGTTGTAGAAGAGAGATCCTGTATGTGTCTCATGCTGATCATGTTTTCTTTTGACAGGTAGATGCAGATATTTCATTTTATTGTAATCCCAGGCAGCAGCAAAAAAACAATTCACAATTTAATAATTTTGCACCTTTGAGCACAAAATTTGACTGTATGGTTCAGTTGGTCAGCCATTTTTTTTCCTCCCACAGTTATAAACTGTGAAGAACATCAGTCCTCACAGCACCATAAAACCTGATGTCCTGCATCAGATTTGGCTTACTGCCTCTGGAAGAAAATAACTGATTGGAGGAGTTTTGTTGCACTGAATGCAATACCTTCTCTATCAAGACCTGGGGTGCACTTTGACGAGGAGGCAGCTCAGGGAGATTGTTGCCATGGTAATGTCATGACAGATGACTCACGGTGTCATTGCTTGTCTTCCTCCTTTGTTTCCTTTGTTCCTTATTGTCCATAAGAGAACAAGAAGGTTGAATTATGCAAGTGAAGTGACCTAATTCCTACAGTAGGTCATTTTGCCAGTACAATCTCGTTGTTGTCCTGTCTCTGATCAGATACTAGGAGTTCACTGGAAGGATTTAAAACATTTTTAATGCTTTTTACTTTACATAAAAACTGTGTTTTTTGTCTCTTTTAAAGCAGAACTGTTTCCATGTGCACTGGACAAGTCAAGACCAAAGGTTCTGAGCAAATTCAACATGAATAATGAACTGATTTGTAGTTCAATCTAAAAAGTATCATCTCACATTGAGAATGTCATGTTTAATTAATGAATTGAGCTCCTTCCTCCTGGTCTGGCTTTGTACTCACAAGTTTAATGACCTGATTTCCAATAGAAAATGCCAGACAGTGAGATTACTGTAGCAACATCTAGAACCAAGAAGGACTAATTGAATAAATTAATCATGCAGGGATCATGAATCCACTTGTTGCTTCCCAGCATTTGTTCTTAAGTGAGTTAGATTTCATGGAGGTTCATCCTATGCATCTCAAAGCAGCACCTGCAGTCTTTGTGTCCTTGTTAGATTATATACTACTTCCTTTAACCAACAGTACATCAAAATTATATGCATGTTAATACAAAAACTGCTTTCCATTGCCAGCACTTTGCTTCTAATGAGCAAGTAGGCTCATGGTTTTAACATCAGAACAGTGTAATTCAAAAAGAGAAAACAACCTCAGAGAATTCAGGACAGTTTCGGGCTCTGAATAATCATAAACCATACTGAGTACACAGACGACAGGGACAGGAGGCAGCGAAAAATTTCCACCAGCTCCCATCCAGTAATGAATACGTAATGAGAGGACAACCTCCTGTGTTCACACAGATCCTATTGGCTGTCATCTACCTTGGCATTTGTCTTGTTGTTTATGTATGACCTCTCATTTGCTGTTCTACAATGATTAACTGACCTGTTGCAGGTTGTAGGTTGAAATTTGATCATAATACTCAGGTTTACATCATACTACTCAAAAAAGATTGGATGAAAGGGATTTTATGGCATGTCATACTGTTAAAAAGTCACATATGTTGCTACGTACATAATGAAAACATTAATTTACTAAAATGACTGACATTCACAGTGTGATCATCAGTGTCACAGAAAACATAAAATCAACTTTATTTGCCTTTAAAAGACTGGGAAAAAATACAGCAATGAACAGAATGCACTTTGAACATTAAAAAAAATCCTATTATAGGGGACAAAACGTAATTTTTAAGAATAAAATGTGGGCTTATGACAGACTTTATTTCCACATTTACATTGAAAAATATATCTCTCGAAGAATTAAATCAAAACTTTTTAAATCCCCAGTAGATGGAAATTGAGTCTGTTTTACAGTTACTTTATCATCTCAGTTTAATTTTTCCTTTGATGAGTATTTTTTGTTTATGCCACAAATGTCAATATGATTACTGAGGATATATGGAAAAACCGTGTTTGCTGTTTAAACAGAAAGGTCCTCATTTGACTTTATGACTCAGAAATCCCAGTTTAGAAAAAAATCCTTTTTCATTTTTTTTATAGCTTTTCACCATGTGGTGGTGATGATAAAAATGCGTTATTTTTTACGCATGGTTGGTCATGAGACTGTTCACCAGGTTCGTCTCTCAGGCGCTTACCAAAGTTTCCCCGCATTTAAACAGCACTGCCTCGAGATGTCACATGAAGGGGTTAGAGACCACAGAGACCTGCTAAATATTTCCAACCCAGTGAAAATTGAGGATGGCTCAAACAAGAAAAAGTGTGTCAACTAACTTTTATTATAGCCATGTAAATTAAGATTGCTGTTTTACAGGACAATGTCATAAACAGAGAGTAGGTTTCTGATTAATGAACTAACCACCATGACTTTATGTCCAAACTCCTCAGCTTTTCATTATTAGTGATCAATAAAGCCTGTCATATAATAAGTTGGGCTATCTTTATTACAGGCAGTTGTATACAGTAAAGTGCACCATTTCAATCAATTAATAACAAAACTGTTACTGTTAAAAGAAAAAAATAATAATTTGCAAGAAGGAGCCACAACGCTTCTTGGGTGACACTTCTGCTGTTGACCTACCATTACAGAATATATTGTGAATTATTAGTGCATACTGTGTTCATTCACACATTTGCAATTGATAGGATCACATATTAAATAGGTTTGGCTACATATAAAGGTGAATACAACAACAACTCTATTTTTATATTTACAATATATCTGCACATCGAGTGTAATTTTACTTTGTAATTTGTCAAATCAAATTAGCTAGCAGATGCTACCGAAAGTTAGCAAATGCTATTTTATCAAGAAAATAAGATGGTTTGGCTCATGTGGCACATTAATTTTAAGTAAGCTTTAAAATTTAGATTACTCCAGCCTTTTACTGGAGGTACTTATACTTCGTAGCCAATTAATATTTACAACTTTTTAACAATTATTCATAGTTTCAGTGTATAATACAGTGAATTATTTTGGAAATAAAACCGGAAATTGTATTATTGTTTTTCCTGCTCAACGTCGCAACGTTATTTACGTCTTTACGTAACGTAACGGATCTATGACAAAAGCGGGCCGTGAGGTAGCCGAGTGGTCCTCGGAACATGTCTCTTTTCCCCTGGGCTGACACGCTGAATATGACCGGGGATGGGAACCTCCCTGCCGCTTAAATCAGAGATAAACTCTACAGCGAGTCAACTGGAGCGTTAAAACAAACAGACGCAATCGGGCTCTTTATTTATTCAAGAGAAGATGGCGGAGTTTTCTCCCGTCCTGCCGATGCGGGATGGAGGAGGAGGACGATTCGGCCAGCCCATCTTTCCTCGGTCCAGGTCCGGTTCCGAGTCAGAGAGCGAACTGTCCCAGAGCCTGGCCCGGACCAAGATCCGTTCTTACGGAAGTACAGCTAGCGTCACAGCCTCTCTCGGGGAAAAATACATAGAGCATCGGGTTACAGACAGTGACACCCTGCAAGGGATTGCCCTCAAATATGGTGTAACGGTAAGGTTGGTTTGATGCTCACCTTCACAACAAGATCTGCTGGGCTATGAAATTAAATCAGTGTTTATTTATCTGATTACCCCTCACTGACAGGTACAAGGAGCCGACCAAAACATCACTTCTATTATCTTATTTAATGTGGACATCACGTTTACTTTGAAGTCATCCATCTTTCAAGATCAGTCTCCTTTAAAGGCTATTTATGGAGCAAACTAAGTTAGAGCCAAGAAATATCACATGAAAGCCTTTGACCAGCAACAGCCAGAGCCCTTTAGAAATGTTGTTTTAGCATCTTATAGGCCTAACAAATGGGGGTTTCTGACATTGAGAGTACTTCTTGTTTTCAACAGAGGCTTACTTCCTTAGTTAACTTTCATTTTCAAAGCAGGTGCTAGTCCCAAAGAAATGAAAGTAAGTGAAAGTTAGTCATGAGAGACCACAATTCACGCTGTAGTGTTATTATACTCAAACACTGAGGAAGTGAAGAAGTGAAAGAAGTGAAGAATGGGGAAGAGAGTATTCATTTAAAAAGTTCAAAATTATACTTCATGCTCTTGTACACAACTGTCAGAGTCAAAGCAGTGCAAACATGTGACTGAAAATAAAAAAGCTTGACAAGTTTCCATGTATCCTTCCTCAAAATAAGTCTGCCCAGTTTATACTAAAATACGTCTTGCTTACTATGTCTTATGTTTTATGTCTTAAGCCCAAATCCATTGGGATCTTTCTACAAAAGTGTATCTCTGGAAATTCCCCTTAAAAGGTTAATCCAGCCAGTCATCCAAAGACTTTCTAGAGACTAATTTTATCATAAAAATTATTCTACACTCAGTGTTATTTTTCATGAGAAACATGTGAATCGGCCTGCTGATTTGGTGGTGATTCCACCTTAAACACAGCCACTAAATACAATCTCAATACTATTTGAAACAAAAAAATTCTTATCTGGTGTTTATACTCTTGTTAAAAAATAAATATATATTACATTAAATTTCCACCAATAGATTCCCCTGAATCCTTTAGACTTGTTCTTTTGAAAAAAGTCTAAGAATATGGATTCAGTGAGTTTCAAATGACATTTTGTGTCTGAGAGATGGTTTCAATGCTCCTGAGACAATTTCTTTCCAGGTAAGAATTTATGTGTAATGTATTAACCTAGTACTTTGGGTTTACTTGCAAGAAATTTATAAGGGGTTCAAGACTGATCACTCTCCCAAGACTCTCATATAGACCAAGTAAAACCAACTCCATATATTTATATCAATGACACCATGTATTAATCTAAGGTGTTGAGAGGATTTTATTCAGGGGTCCAAATGTAAATGTAGAGAATCAAAAAAAAGAAGGTGGCAGGTTGGTGACAGTGGTAAGACTATTTTTTAACCCCATCATTTTCTCTTTCACCCTGACATGCCAGATGGAGCAAATCAAGAGAGCCAATAAGCTGTTCAGCAACGACTGCATTTTCCTGAGGAACAGCCTCAACATCCCCGTGGTGTCGGAGAAGCGCTCCATATTTAATGGACTGTCTCTGGAGTCTCCTGATGGGGACGGCGAGGCAGCATGCCAGGAGGCAGAAACACCCTGTATTATGACGCAGGACATCGAGGGACCCTCGCCTGCTCCTTCCCCGCCCCCTGTGGACTCCAAACCCCCACAGCCACAGCCAGAGGAGCTGTCAGCCAAAGACTTCTTACACAGACTGGACTTGCAAATTAAACAGTCAAAGCAGGCGGCCCGCAGGCTGAAGGAGGAGGAAGGAAGGTGAGGTTTTGAACAGCCCCAAGCCAAACCGCTGCCTCTGTTCTGTGTGAGAACAAGCTTAGCAAACACTCCTTCTCATGGCCAGTAAATATCTCTCGGCATCTAGCTGAACAGTAATAACTTTGGGTGTAACGGCTGACTGGTGCCTCATTTAAAAGATGGATGCCTGTCAGCAACTTATGGTGCTTCTGTTTCTTGGTTTGTTATTTGCCACTGAGGGATCATAAATGCTGAGTCACTTTCTCTGCCTTTGAAACTGTGGCTTGCACATTGTTAGTGAAGGTTTTACAAGGGGTTGGTATACAGGATACACTTGTAAGCTTGCTTTTTTGATATCCAGGACCTGTAGGCATGCATCCAGAGAACATCCTTGGTGTTTTGTCTCTGTGTTGTTTCCAGTCACCACCCAGGTTTTATTTCTTGCCTTGAAATGCCTTCAGGAAATACAGCACAGACTCTTACCCCTGAGCTCTGTAGGTGATTGCCAGAAGTCTTAATCAGCAGAGACCAAAGGGGAAGTAAAAATGTTCTCACAGGGGAAGATTCAAAGATGGAAATCAGGGTTTTGCCAGTCTGCAGTTCCTGCCATCAGTCAGGTATTTAGGAGATTTTGGCTTGCTGAATCAGGCTTGAGCATGTCTTCCTGACACTGCATGTTTAGACAGAGGACGCCCTCACATCTCCTCAGTAGTGAGGTAGTAATGGATGCCTAAAAAAACACCCATTTATGGAGACACAGGTTTTGTTGATGCTATCAGTTTACTCGGGACTGAGTCACACTGCAGCATTTTCTTCTACAAACATAGAGTTTAAGCTGTTTTTCCACTTCAGACTCTTCTCAAAGTGGTTTGCTCGTACTATCGTGTTTTCAGAGTGGATACAGGCTCTCTTGCAGCAGCTGTTGTCTTAATTTCCTTCCTATGGGGCTCAGGGTAATGTAGCTTAACCGGTTTTGCAGCTGCACTGTCGTCGACTGTCTCTTATATCTGATTTCTATTATCATTGGTGCTCAGAAGTATTGTTGTAGAACTTATATGCCTTCCCCTTTTTTTTGGGATGAATAAGGACGGTATTATCACACTGATTGACCCCTATATTTCTATAAATCGACCTCAGAATGATAAAATGTGGTATGGTATTTTTTTTTTAAGTGTTGTTAAATCGTTTTCTTTTACTCAGCTTCTTTTACTATTTAAAGGGCAGCCAGGATTCCTCATGGCAATTATCTTGCCAGTAAGTCCAGACCACATATTTTTTGTTTCTGAAGCGCAAGCATAGAACAAATGAAGACAAGGTTTTAAGTTTCTCTTTAAATGTTTACCTACCAGCCGAGGCAAAGCTGAGCATTGTGTCAAAGCTCTGACTCTGACTCGAGGCCTGTCGTGTGTTTAGACAAACAGAGGCTCGCTCCGTTGTTTTCACACTGTCCCTGAACAAACACAGACCACATGCCTGTCTGAAATACAACAAACCACAAACCCTTTAAAGTAAACAGTGGAGAATAATTGACTGATTGACCCTGTATCTTCAAATATTTAATTGTTTGATATCCGTAAATTTGACATTACCATTTTAAATTGCCTTATGAAGAAGTTTTTGGCCAAAAAAAGTGGCCACATTATTCTATAAAGCCATTAGGGCAATATTGCAACTTGCTTTTGATTTCAAAGACACATTTACTATCACTTATATTGGTTTTTATTGCTTATTGACCACATTTGTATAGTATTTCTTTTAAAAGAGGTGTTGGAAAAATGGTTATAAAGTTAATGAAATGGGACAGTACTGTACACACACACACACACACACACAAAGATATGTAAAACCTACTAAATCTTGTTGTGCCAAAGTAGATTCAGGAAACAAGATTAAATTTATGAGTCAAAACAAGTTCAGAGTAGTTTAGATCAAGTTCGAGTTAAAATATGCTCATATATCACTGAAGAACCTTTTTTTCAAACAAACAGGGCTTTTAGTTTGCATCTTTGTCTCATAAAGCAGATCGTTTTCAAATCAGAGGTTTATTCCAGAGAGCAGGTTTACTTAAAACTGAGTTTGTTGGGCCTGAGATGAGGGAAACTCTTAGTTTTCAGTTCCACGTTTCAGTTCCTAGCATTTGTGCTTAACTCAGCAAAAATAGACTCAGTTATATTGATCGCTGATCTCTGACTCTGATCAGCTGTTCTGGAACTGAAAACTCAAATTTTCCAAACACAGGATGAGAAAACTCAGACTTAAAGGTTTGGCTCATTGTTTATTTATCCTGATTCCTGGAACAGACCTCTGGAGACCCTTAAAGTAAACACTCCGTTACTTTTTGAGATTACAAATGTACTGTTAGGAAGTGGAATGAAGTCTCCTTCTTCTCCATGCTAGAGTCTCCAGACTGCCACCAAAATTCACGTGGTTGTTCCTCAGACCAGGACCTCATTCTTCACCAAATTTTAGGGAAATTTAGATAAGGAGAGGAAGACAGAAATGTCCTGTTAGGAGGCAGATTATCTAAAGAAAAGCGGTTGCCCCACAAGGGCAATGTTCAATATACATGTAAATCAGTGGTCAAAGCTAAGTTAAGCTTACAGCTATTTTGTTCAAGGAGGTATGAAGGAAATGCGATTGAAAATACTGTAACTATAAACAGAACCATTACAGTTTATGATTTTGATACAAAAGCCATTTTGGTGACTGTGACACAAGGCAAGTTACGGTATGTCCTCGTGTGGAGGACTTCAGGCTATCAGCCACTGGGTCCAAACTCTTTTTAATATTATTACTATTTTTGTTTGTTTGTTTTTTTTCTGAAAGCTCCGTCTTATGATAAAAGCAAGAATTAACAAGATAGCTCGACTTTTACATTTCCAGTAGCCTGCAGTGAAGTGCCTTTTGAGTGTTCAGTTATATCTTGTTATAATCTGTTCTTCCATGCTGTGAGGGTTCACATCTTCACTTTTTTCATTTATTTAGTATTTCGGAGGCTTTGCCACTGTTTCTGTGTGATCGACGTTAACTCCACTTGCCGCAGTAGTTGCTCTGTCGAGGGGAGTGAGCAGATGAAGTGCATTTTCTGTATCTGTGTTGGCAGTCTGCGAGTTTGACACCTCGACTGCTCCTTCACCATTTGTTTGCGCACAACCTTAGTTATCATATAAGGTCAATTGTTACCAAGTCGTGATTGATATGTCACACAAATAAAAGCTGCGCCCCGCTGTGACAAAGTCTCCCAAGTTAGTATAAACAGAAGCTCCAGTTAGCGTTAGCGGCTTTAAGTACAACGAGGGCGCTTTAGCTCATAGCCGATCTTACAAGGGCAAAACTGAGTAAAACTCCTATTATTTTATGAAGTCGTCATGAGAATTCTTCGAACGTTAATTTTACACGATTACCCAGAATTCCAAGA
>JAPZDY010000001.1:27651465-27662673 GCA_029783645.1 Ctenochaetus hawaiiensis | reverse complement strand
ACAGCACCAAATAGACTAATATACTAATTACATTTGAACATGTGGCATAAAAGCACATGATTTTATTGTTGTTTGACATGTTTGGAGGGTAACTTGTGAGGCAGCTCACCGTTTGGTCCAGTGAAATCAGGAGGCCCGAGAGACTTGCCCAGCTTGTTCTTGGTCTGCATGGCAATCATAGCATCCAGGTTCTCTGCAGGTGGGTGAAACAGACAACACATTTACTTTAAATCTGATTAGCATTTGGTCGTCAGTTCCCTGTGCAGAAGATGAATGAAAAGTCCTTGACCTTTTAAAAGTCCCACGCTGCTCCTGTGTGACTCAGGGGGTGATTAGCATCAGAAAAGGGTTTCATCTAATTAACATAAATTAGGTTCAAGAGCATGGACACACTGACGTACGTGTTTTTTTCTATGATAATTTTCAATAAGCTATTTATTCTTTACCGACCGATTTTTGGAAAACTTGACGCATCATAAAACAACCCTTGTAGAGATAATTTGTCCTATATCTAAAGCCGAGGAGCCAAATAAATAGCACAAAGAACTACATTTTTTGGGTGTTTTAAATTCGTCCACAGGGTGTGTTAAATAAATAATATAAACATTACAGTAGCTTACCCTCTCACATCAAGATTAGAGAACACAAATCAGCTGGAAAATGACATAAACGCGTCGTATTGTTCAAAGAGACTGAAGTTAAGCGACAACTGATCCTCTTTGGATTAACAAAGGGGTAAACATGATGTTCAAAAATAGAGGAAGCAGATGTTCTGGAGATCAACACATTCCAAAGATCAGCTCAGATTTCATCCTCTGATATTTGACTTCCTCTATTTAGCATTTAGAAACAATATTTAAACACTTAATACATGAATGGTAACACACTATGATGTGGCTGCACATAGCTTTAAGCTTTAAGGACAAATGCTTATTATTGCAGGTCATTATTTGTCATCAGTTTCTCAGATGGTGACATATACAACAACTGTATTTTACTTTATAGTCACTATTAATTATTTAAACAGGCCATTTGGGTGCCTCACAGGAGGAGTTTCAGATAAAAGCCTGCTTTTAGATAGAATAAGACATATTTTGAAGGCCAACCTGAAGTTAGCGCTCCTTGATGGAAAACCAATGGGATTTTTCTATTAATACTAGATTACTTTAGAAAATAGTCTCAACAAAAGCTAAGGACACTGAAGTGATTTGTTCAGGAAGATACATTACACTACAATTATGATTTCTGAAGCACAGATGTAATCACCTACAACAAAAGCCAGTGTTAGGCCATAAAAAACACTATGATGTGGCATTATAACTTCTGTAAACTCATTTAGCCTCTTACCGGCAAATGTATTTTTTAAGATAAAGTAAAGCTTTAAACATCTAGCGTGGAGTATCTACTGACACTTTTTGTGTCTTAGAACAAATACACCTCCGTCAGTTTGACTGAGAGAAAAAGATATAAGTCAGAACTTGAAGGAACTGCAGGAGAACAATGAAGAGATTAAAGACAAAGGAGGGTTTTTGTCTTCAGAACCATAACGGAGCATCAGGGAGCTTTTAAAATCTTTCTCATCTACATTCGGCAGCTTCCTTTAATTTCCTATTATCTAAGCATCTCAGTTTGCCTCGCACTCTCTGTGTATTCGTACTGCCTCCTCCCACCTGTGGCAGAGTGGAGGCCCATTATTTCACCCTCTCCATCCTCCCACACACACACACACACACACACACACACTCTCCACCTTCTATCCTGCTACATCTTTCTATCTCTTGCTATCTTTGGGCTGTATCATCCGCAAGCAGATTAGCACTGATTGACAGCTGTGTGTACTCTTTTGTGTACCTGGGTGACTCATCGGAGCATCACCGCCACTTGGGGGGTGGAGGAGGGGGGGGTTTGGTGGGAGGGGGGCATGAGTACGTTGCTAGGCGATGGTGGAATCCCGTCCTCTTATCTATTAACGATACCACGCAGAGCCGCAGTGGTTGCCTTGGAGGCTCACATCTTTTGTTAACGGGTTTATGCATGCCTCTTTTTCTTCTGGGGGTCTAACGTCAGCAGCGGTCCTCTGCTCCACTATTAGAAACAACAATGGCCAGCTGCTGCTAAGGGTCATCTGAAGGAGTATTGATTAATCCTTCTACTTGCCTGTACAGCTCAGGCTTATGATACTTGATTGTGGCTTTTGTAGGGAGACATATACATTGCAAACCTACTCCCATTATCTACAAAATCTATTTTTGATCTGTGTTCAGTTTGAAGCCACCTCTATGAATGCAGAATGGCAATCTGGTGTCAGTGTGTGACTTTTCCTAGTCTGAGTGGCATTGACCAGTCACTTTTGAGCAGGCTTTGGTTGCATGCAGGTAAACAGAGCAAAAGATGTGGAAATGCATCTTTGAAAGCTTGTATCTTGTTATCTTCTGGTGATGATTTCGCTTTCTTTTAGCTTTTTTCATATGCAGACAACTGTTAATAAAGATAAGAAAAGTCGTCCTTGGCATCCGCTATCTGAATATCCACCGGCTACATCAGAAACCCCAAGAGGGACTGAAAAAGAACTAATTCATAGACATCAGCCCAGACTCAGGAAAACTGTGATGACTTTGTTTCACTATTTCACTGTTAAATGGCTGGAAGAATGAATGACAACATCGATTGACATGTTAATCAATAATCTTGCTGCTCTAGATAAGTCCACATTTATCGAGCTGAATTTAAAGCACAACTAATTGCGAGACAAATGACGTCCTTTCCATTGTTTGTGTCTGTGGACTGAATGTCATCTGAACAAACAGAGAGATGTCGGGTGTAGGCTTTCCTGGTGCCCACAGAGAGATGACAGCTGTCTCTTGCAGGTAGCTGACCTTTCCGGTGGCTGTTCATGTGATGGGCAGCTTTAAAAAACTGGGCTGGTTATATACGGTGCCAGTGACACTAATCTGTCTCTGCAGGATTCACACTCCACTGCACCCGCTGATAGGAATCATTAGTTCGACTGAACACACAGATACAGGAAGGAAAAAGCACATAAAAAGAGGCAGAGACAGTGAAATAGTCGGTTACTGCAGCGGATGGATTAAAAGCAAAATTTAAAATCTGTTATCCTGCTGTTGATGCTCAACATGGTTGAAAGCAATATCACAATATTGGAGTTATTGAAACTGGTCTTCAGAGAATCAGCTGTGTTTCACTACAACACCATAAACTCTGCACTTGTAAAACAAATGCCTCAATAACCTTTTTTTGTTGATTTAATCTAAAATACTGTGAAAGGATGTCTTGAGTCAACAGGATTTTGTAAAATAATACAACAATATGATCACAAAATCAACACATGAACAGGCAAAAAATAGTTCAACAATAATTTGTTAGAATAATGTTAAATCAAGATGTACAACACTGGTTTTATCCTTCTTTTGTGCAGTTGTAGTGTTTGGAAAAACTGAAAAACTAAGTTTAATTCAAGATGAAGTTTTAAAGCGACTATTTACAAAGTCAAAATAAAATGTCAAGTGAACTTTTTCCAGTATTATCAAATTGTCGTCCTGGTCTTCGAGGACTACTGCATCATTTTTGTGACTCAGTGCCTCATTTTCTGGCTCTGCATGCTCCACAGTGGAGATAAACAGTGTTGGTATTGTGTGATGTCTTACCAAGATACGAAACTCCTTCCTCTGGCGTGATGGTGCCGTACTTCACCATCATCTTCACAAAGTCGATCAGCGTCTTCATGATGGTGATCAGCGTTTCTCTCTCCTGAGTATCTTGATCTGCGACAACAAACCGGAGATAAAATTCAAAACCAGCATCTCGCAATGATGTTTTGTTAATGGTTATTTGTTAGAATGGCCTAAATGCTACCACATGGTGTCTGACTGTTGGGGTCTGATTATGGAAGAATGAGTAATCAGGTGTGTGTTTGTGTTTCATCCGCACTTCCTGGTCGGATGTGTCATGAAAACAAAGGCAAACAGGAATAGATTTATCCCTGAGAACAACATTGCCATGACAACAACAGCTCCGTATTCCTGTTCTTGATCTGAGGAGCTTCTATCTGTGGATGAGGGATGCTATGAAACAATGATCTCAAATGTTTCCTCGTGTGTTTTGAGTTCTTACCTGAGTCGAGGCTCCTGAGCAGACGGTAGAAGTTGGGGAAGTACTGCAGGTCCTGAAGGCCGTCCTCAGGGCTCACCTCGTTGCCCTCCTCCGTGTCTTTGTCCCAGGTGTTGTCAGCTGTGTTGCCTCCCTCTTCATCAGCATCCCTGTCCACCTCGTCCTCAATCTCATCATCATCATCTCCTTCGTCCTCCTCGTCATCATTGTAGCTACGTCTTGGTGGCTCCCATGTGTCCTGGATACCCCAGAGATTTTGTTATTATAGTCATTCATGTTCTGATCATTGCTATCAGTATTAACTTCTTTGCAGGCTTTACCGTGATTGAACCCTGGTCGTCCTGCTCTCCCCTCATTTCTTGGTCATTGCTCTCAACGTCTTCAACCTCGTTGTTCTTGGCGTTTTTGGTGATGAGATCCTGAAGAGCCTCGGCCACCTGGTACTCCAGAGTGTCTGCCTGACTATCTGTGATCTGCAGAGAAACAAATGGAAAGAGACAGAAAACGACTGTGTGTTAAATTAAATGCACTGTGAGATGTGAAGAAAATGACTTGTGCTGACTAGAAACCTCCGTGTATCACATATTGATCACTATCAACATCACACGGAGCGTCAACAAATGAGTTATTGAGCATCAGGAAAAGTAATTCACAGGTAAAATCACGGAACAAAGCTTAATTCACACGTCTTCATCTCTTTCTGAGGAAGCAGAGAGTGTAGACAGAGACAGAGCTCCTGTTGTACAAAATGTCACACCACACACAGCGTCGAATGGCGTTCGATAGCACAAGCTCACAACCTACCAGCCCCAGTTTGAGCAGTTTGGAGACAATCCTGTCGAACACCCCTCTGTCGTCCTCTTCGTAGATCTTGTTTGCGATTTTCTGCACTATGTCCTCTGCTGTCAGCGGAGTGCCGTCAACCTGATGGAAGCTCTCCGGGTCATCTGAGAGGGAACGACGCATATGTTAGTTTTTTTCAAACTTATCATACATTTTCTTGGCTGTGTGCAGGTATTAAGCAGGTATTTGGCTTCAATTCTTTATCTAAAAGACTATTTTTTCAACTGTTTCAACTATCTTTTCTTCTTCTTCTTCTTCTCTCTTAGTATTGTAGCATAAAAATGTAAAACCTGTACCTAGAAATAAAGTCTTTCTGCCATCAGATAAAAAAAGATTTGTCCGCAATAAATGATCTTTTCATATTCAGTAAAACTATATCTGCAGCGCTGAGTAAGAAAAGTACAGTTGCTCAGGCTTGACTCTTACATAACAGACCTTTCTGCTTCCCAAGGACCACACACAATAAAAATAAGCATTGCCAGAATACTTTTGCATGTATTGGTGGGCTGAATCATCGAGGATGTACTTTACCTCCAAATACCGGGCTTATTTCTGCCTCATTCTAGAAAATAAGAAATGAAGTTCGCAGTGTGCCTGCCAAATTTAGATGTAGCGTAACCTCACAGGATGCTGTCATTGCCCGGCTAACCCCATGAGTTGATGAAGCGTAGCACTCAGCGCTTTGAATCTGAGTCACCTCACCGCAGAGTCTCTGCTTTATGCTGATGACTGGATATCAAATTACATGCATGTACAGATAAATGTGTGCTGATCCGACTAAAAATGTACTGGTACACAGATATCAGCAAATAAATGGATTTTAGGTGAACTCTGAAATTGTATTTAAGGGGTGTATTTGGACCAAAAGGGGTTGCAGGAATCAGGGACAGTTTTCTACTGTGATTTCTTTAGCTAATACTGCATCAGTCAGTCACAACTGTTCTTCATTTTTCACACAAGATTGAGATGAGATAGTGATGGTGGATGTCATTGCTTAAAAAAACACAAGCCATGTATTTACAAGTCTAATATAATAAAATGAAAAAGAAGCCTGTACTGTAGCTCTAGCAGTGACTTTCGCAGCTGCAGTGTCTGAGGGGGGGGAGAGGATAATCTTTCTCTCTGGCACAAGCACGTGTTCTGTCTTTGACTCTTTCTATCTGCCTCTGCTTATCCCCCATCACATGCACGTGTTCCCTCTGCCGACTCTTCCCTAAAATGTCTGCCTTGTGGCCTGCCGCTGACAGCCAGAAGCACAAAGCACAATGAGGCCAGCCCTTAAGTGATGGGGTTGAAAGCCACACCATCAGCAGGACTAAGGAGCCGACAAGGTGGTGAGCAGCCAAAACCCACAAGAACAGTTAATGGCGATGGGTGTGCGTACCCTGGTACTTGCCGTAGTCCATCCCGTTCTTGGTGGAGTCGTAGTCCTCAGCCAGACGCCGGCTTTTGGTCGAGTCTGATTCATCTGGAACGTACTGGTCCTCCTTCTTAAGCGGGACCTCGGTGGCCTCCTTTGATTTCTGGCCATCAGCCAGTGACTTCAGCACAGTTAAGTCATCAAGGTCCTGCTGTGACTCTGCGTCCTTGGTGGCAGCGGGACGTTTGCTCTCTGAAAGGCAGCAGTGACAAAATGTTCAAATGCATGTGATGAAGATGAGCTGCTCTCATATAATTGTGCATCCCAGTACAGATGAAGACATTTTTTTTTTTTTTTTTTTTTACTGGAAGCAACATGAACTCACTCAGCAGGCGGAAATACAGTCATTAATTGATTGGCAATGGGGTTTCCTCTTACCAGCTGACTGTACTGCAGCCTTCACGCTGTCCGCCTCAGCAATCTGGAGAAAGAAGGAGCAAACAAATGAGTTTCCATTTAGGATGTAAACTGTGATGAGTAATATTTGCTGGGTTAGTACCTCAGTTGTTTGACAAGTGACCATAAAGCTGCTTTAACAGGATATTGGATGAGGAAATTAGGTGCTGGAAAATAGACATGGAAAAAGAGGGACTGACCTGCTCTTGTAGTGGTTTTTCTTCTGTCAGCTGTCTATTGTACACAGTTTTATCTGCAACACAAAAAATGCATGGGGTGACTAAAATGCTGGCACAAAGCAGACTTTTTTTTAGATAAATGGACCAGATTTTATAGGTTACAAAGGCATATTGAACGCAGATAAACGGGCTTCTAGCAGATCTCTGATAAGATCCTGTGTCTCCATTAAGAAGAGTCACATTTTTTTAACCTTCATTCACCGATTTTTTTTTTTTTGTTTTTCTTGTTATTTTGATACGTTTTCAGCTCTCATACTTATGTGATCGTTACTGCTCCTCCAACTCACCACCACAGGCAGAGCTTAATCGGATTATCAAACAAAAGATTAAACTGCGGCGAAAATAGACCACAAGCGGTCATAACATGCGAGCAGGCGTCGCTGAAAAACCCCGCCGGTCTCTGCAAAGCTGGAGCTGAACTTTGATGGCGCTGCTTTTTTTTGCTATTTTTTTTTATTATTCCTCAAGTTTCATGACTGAATTTAAACTAATCCTCTCGGCACAGTGTACAAAACATCATTAAACCTGCACAAAGGTTCACTAAGATTGCTCAAAAATTCCAATAATAATCCCTTCACTTCCCAAACGTGGATGTTTACTGCTGCAAGGTGTAAACATTTAATTTAAATCTCTTAAAATATTCCGCAAAGCCATATCTTTTAATGTCATTAGGGTTGATGACTTCATCTCAGCCTTGCGAGTATTTTTAAATTTCAGGCGCCATGTGTGCCACATTGAAAGTTTTATGATTCATCTGAATTTTGCAGCGTTTTTTTTTGAGATATCTTTCTTAATCACAAATACAGAGTTTTAAATCTCGTTTTATAGTAGCCCAAAGGACCACTACAACAAATATTTAGTGAACTGTTATGGCCAACTCACCATCCGCTGAGGCTGTAGGTGTGGGAAAGGCTGATATCTGGCTCACTACATTCAGGACTAGAAGCAGGGAAAGGACAAAAAGGCAAACAGATCTTAACGCCATCCTAAAATATGATGTTTTGGATTGTCCAGAAAGGAAAGAGGGGCTTTATCCTGGCTGTCTAGCTGTCTGTGGCCTGGTTCCTTCCCCCCCAGGAGAAAAGTGCTGAATGTGAGGACAGCTCCGCTTCGCTCCTGCCGGCCGCTGGTGCTGAAACTGCCGCGGAAGCTGCGCCCTCGGTACCCGCTCTGTCAGACGCACCGGGCGGGGAGGGGCTGACCAAATCTCTGCTGTGCAACGGAGCTGTTGACGAGCCGCGGTGCTGAAACCAGGTCACCTCTCTAATATTATAACCAGATAAGCAGGGAGGCTCTTTCAAGCCCCAGTGTGAGCTAACTTAACAGCATCACCTGCCAAGGCAGCAGCCTATAGAGCCCACTACAACAAGACCTGCCCCCTCGTGTCTGTAGAGGAGGAGGAGGAGCAGAGGGGGGAGGAAGAGGAGGAGAACACTGCAAGAAGTGTCCATAATAACAAGACCTTTCATCCTGTGTTTCTATCAAATTTAGCTCACTTTCCCATTATTTATCAGAAAATAACAGTAGCTGAAAGGTCAACCTGTGTGAATAAATAGCCCTATAGAAAAGGATTCACATAGAGCCAAAATAGTTATACTAATTAATATTTTTTTTCAAAATAAGTTTAGTTTGCAGTGAACAGTTTCAGCCATCATTCAAAGTCCTTTTTGCAGGACTAAAGAAACAAGTGAGCCTGCACTAGAAGTAGGCCAAAGCACACACCTGTTCAATCATTTGCTTAATTTTTAACTCACAGCATTGACAATTGTCAAGAGCAAACAAAACGCATCTCAGTGGATACTTTTAACAGTGTTTAAGGAGAAAAAATACGCCCATTCCGTGCGTCACGCACAACCTGCGTCATGGTTGTAGATCTTCCACTGCCCAGTCAATAGCAACCGATATTAAAACGGCAAACAATTACACACATCAACAAAGGGGGAGATATATTAGGTCAGTTTTATGACCACTTTGCTTTGATAAGCCCAGCGTGTTCCTAATTAGATGCAGGCCTGCCTCTGTTATGGATGATTCAGGCGTTATGAGGTGCAGTTTCACTGGCCTTTTCAGCTCCCAAAGTGAAGCTTCCTCACTGAATGAAGTGGTTTAATTTCCCACTTCTTTTATTAGATTTGGCAGCAGGGGGAGAGTGAAAGGAGCACCATTTGTTTGATGAAAGGTCCTCTCCTAACTGAAGATTATGAATGTTTTATGATAGTCATGGAAATGGTTTCAGATGGGGTTTATGTCATTGTAAAAAACGAAACAAAACAAAACAATGTGTGAACTATTAGGTTAAATTAAATGTCATTATAAAAAATATTATGTTCTTTTAACACATTTCATATCCCTCCATAGCAGAAAGCTATCATTTGTAACACTAGAGAATATCAAGTAGCATGTCTCTGCTAATCTTCTGGTTTATAAAAGCCTTTTATGTCTGATAATAAAATACTGTAGAAGCAGAGAGGAGTTTTCTTGCACAACTTCAACCAACTAGCATGGTACATGGATGATGCTGAAAGACTTAAGGATGTCAAAAAGCTCCAGCAACACTTGCAGTCAAAAGAACAACTTTATTTGACTGACGCATTTCGGCTTGTGGCCTTCATCAGGGTCATTACACTCTGGCATCTCTGAGCTAACAGTGTTACTTACACCAGCTGTACTGGATGATGTCAAGAACCATGTCATGAATCATGCAGCCTGAACATATTTGGGGACATTTGGTTGCAATATTCTCCTTTCTGCTCTGGCTCTCTAACTTTTGTTTTTCTCTCAGTTTCCTGCTTCCTCTTCTCTGTCCTATACAAGGTTTCACTTAATTAAGATCAGGAAACACAGTGCAAAGTATAGACTCAGGTCCGTTAATAAGATGCGACATAAAGATTAATTACAGGCAACTTTTTTTCAGATTTACAACACTTACAGAACTGTTTTCATGCTCATTTGGTGTCTATAAAGAATGCAGCACATGAAATAAAACATTAGAGCTGTTGAAAACCTTCATGTGGAGGGTGGGAATAATCACAGGAACACTTAGTCTGAGACAAAAACATCAAGTGGCCCCAAATTCATAAAGATAATCTAATACCTCTTTCTCTGTGTCAGCACCACAAGATCAAAAATAGTGTCATTATTTTGAAGAAATGTTGTGTGATTGCAGTATAATGAGATGTTTTCAGAGTATTTTGTCTCCTGTCTGAAATAAATACTTAACTATTTAGATATTTTTTATTCCACCATAAAATACAAATAAAGAACTCTTTTTGTGGCAAAGCTTTGTCATCATCATAATCATCATCATCATCACCATCTTTAACATTATTAATACTGTGCCATGGTGCCAAAGCAGTGTAAGATGTTTTCTGTCCAATCGCGGCACCCTGTGCAGTGCAGGATGGGATGTTTGCCACCTGCTCTGGGATGACTTCCTGTCTTCTGCCTTACTCAGCAGTCTAAAAACAGGAGCAGCCCTATCAGATGCTTCGCCAAGAAAGAACATCAAGGGCACCTCAAAGGAAAATAATGTAATCATCCAAAACAGTGAAAATCCCTAAACGGATTAGCAGAGTAAGACTCGGAGGACGTTAACCAGTGCATATATTTCCTCATCTTTAGAAATATACTCGATCATAGTCATTACTAATCTCTCATTTAGTTCCCTTGGTGATTTTTCTAATGTGTATCTTATGCTGCACTTTAGAAAATTGGGAAATCTGAAATTTCACACTCCAACTATAATGTCAGACCACTGCATCTTGGTGAAGTCGAGTTAGATTGATTTGCCCCAACTTCACAAATAGAAACTCTGACTTCAAACGTTGTTCCAGTGCACTTTTCCCTGTCAGAGGTGTGAAATTTCTTTCCACTTCACCTGGAACACCTAGAGGTCAGATCTCCTGAGCTCAAAGTGGGATCTCATCCAACTTCCCACTTTTCTGGAATGCATCATTAGTCAAGACAGTCTCTCTGCACACAAAGTACACTACTGACATCCAGTGGCTAGTATCTGCAATTACACTGCTTCCTGGACAAAATTACAGCATATCAACAAAAAACAAACATGCAATACACTCCATAGAGAAAACTTCATCAGTCAGTTTCCATCACTGAGAAATTATATTAAAATCTAAAAAAAAAAAAAAAAATACCCAAAGCCATGCCTGTAAATGCTGCATC
>JAPZDY010000001.1:27636249-27650297 GCA_029783645.1 Ctenochaetus hawaiiensis | reverse complement strand
AGCCATGCCTGTAAATGCTGCATCAGTTCACTTGTAAATCCTGGTTTTAATACAACAACTTCTATTTTAGAATATCTGTCCATATTGTATTTTCAACATTGATGGTTTCTTTCACTAAAAACAGCTGAGAAATGTCTTACATGTTTTCTGTTTAAATTCTGAAATACATAATGGCTCTACATTTACTGTTGAAATCAAACCTTATTATTTTAAATAAAACAATTAGCATTACTTTTTAACAACAACACAACCTTAGCCACAGAAACACAGTCAAGGCCTCATGTTCGAGATAAAACTGTTAATTCCAACAAATATTTGATCTTTTACCTTTGTTAAAAGTTTGTCAAATTTTCCCTCACAGTAACAGATACCAAGTTACTTCTCTTATAACTGCTTTTAGAAGTCATTCACAGCTCAAGTCTATGGTACAATAATTACATGGTCATGGTGCTTTTAGTGAATATACCACATTTTGTGCAAAAATTAGGCTTTTTGGTGATCAGCTTTTAAATAAAACTATAAATTATAATAAAGATTTCATTGCTTACTAATCTTATTACTATATGTTGATTAAATGAGAAAAAAAGCAAAAACAAGAATTGAAATTAGTGAAAATTCAGACAGGAAGACCACACCTTAGCACGCTTAGATCTTTAGTTATTTCTTCAACCATCTGTCATTCCCTCTTTGTATGTTCTCACTTAATGTCATTATAGCGTGTGTTTTTGTGGGGGCACTGCTCACATGTTATTTATTTGTCTTTTTCTTTTGTTTGTGAATGCCCCCTGACTCCCTTTTGTGAATGTCCAAACAGAGTCCGTCTCCAGGGGACGTGAATTTTCTTTTTACATCAAACCCAAAGGCAAACTGGGAGACTTCAAAGACCGTAACACTGACTCTCAGGATTCATCCCAGAGGAAACTGAGGGGAGGGAAAGCTTTTGATATTTCATCTATTTACAGCCTTTTCAAACACTATACAGACGACACTTCATTTGTTTAGAGTTTTCCAGGAAGCCATGCCATTATTTGGAACAAACAACCCTTTGTGTTGACACATTGATCCAGTCTTTTTACTCAGATTTCTATCTGCAGTCACCAGGCCTATGTACATACCTCACATCTGAAGTGGTGTCTTTGTTCCATTTGTATCGCTGTTTTTACCAGGAAAACAGCAGCAGCACAGTAAAACCCCTCTGATGTGAGCAGCCTATGTCTAATTATTTGCATGTTCTTGTATGTGTGAATACAATCTGTCTTCTTCAGAGAAACAAGCCTCAGGGAAGTGTTAATCTGTATGTGGATTCACTTCACCACTAGAGGTCAGTGCTTTCCTCCAAAACACACAGTGGAGCACAAAAACCTGACAGACGTTAAATTGAGTCAAAAAAAGGGGGAATGTGGGTAAAACCTGTAAAATACGAGCAAAAATCTTTATTTTTATTGAAATTGATTTAAAGAAACTTAGCTGTGGTTCGTATGTGGTGCACTCACCCTACGGATTATTTTTCACTTCGACCGGCTGTGCTATTTTTACATTTTACCACCTTCAGGCGGTCGCAGTGACTGAGCCGGACTCTGTGCTCCTCAAGGACATCCTTTAAAGGTCAGATGTCCTGCAGTGAAGATCAATCATGTGACCTCCCAGCGGTGTTATCAACAGTTGGGTCTTTTCTTTCACGAGCTGACATTAAGTGATGATGCAGCTGACTCCTTCCTCATCCTCTGATCCTTTGTGGGGCAGCTTTGGGAGTTTATTAAGCCAAAGGCCATTTTTGTGGGTCATGAGCAGAGAAGATATGTGTGTTTGTTGTTTTTAGTGTTGTGTGTGTGTGTGGTCTTGTTTGACTGTACTTCTGAAAACACTAATATAATGTCATATATGGCTTTGAAGAAACTTTTTCGAGTCTGAGAAAATGACCCTGATGATGTTTAAGGGCTATTTTTGCATGGATTTGGACAGTGTTGAAGAAAAGAGGTGATTACATTATGGGAACTGTAGTTTCCACTTTTCTTTGAGCTTTATCCACACTATGATGTAAAATTTAGCAAATGTTGTTTTATGCTGTTGAAATTTTGACCATTTTTCTTTTCATTCATCTCTTGTGAGTCCAAGATTTTAGCGCAGTTCTAAAGTTGTCAACTTTTCCTTTAAGATTAAGATTAGGTTGAGAGTGTTGTGCAGTTTAAATAGGGGTCAAAGAAAAAAACATCTGTTATTGAACTATGAAGCCACATCTAAGAGACTCCAACAAACAGGATATAATATGTTAATAAGTGAGCTTTGGAGGTGCTGATATGTGGATTTATTTTACCTTTGGACGGAGCCCTGCTAACTATGAACAGATGTGTACTAGCCCTTTAAGTGTATCACATTCAGTGACTGGACCTTGTACGAAAGTTTGTTTAAAGTAGAACTCTGGTTTATGTCATAAACTTTGCTTAACTCATATGACTTCAACATTTATCATATTTCACTTATTACTACATCTTAATTGAGGTGTTTTTGCAAATGTGCATATCAAGCTGTTTCAGGGATGACTTTTCATTCGGGCTTACAGGCCAGTTTAGAAAAAAACTTTGAAATTTTATTGCAGTCAAACTGAGGATAACATTAAGTGTGTTAGAGTGTGTGTGCAAGTGTTCTCCTACAACAATTCTTCAACCAAAAATGATCTTTACACATTAACACATTTTATCTCCCTTTCAGGACCATGTTCAAGGAGCTTTAGACTCAAGAAACAAGGTTCAGTAAATGTTAATGAAGTGGCCCATACAGTGACATAAATCCAAGCGTTTCCCTTATGAAATTTAAAGTGTAACTACACGACACATTTTGTGATTGTGTGTGTCTGCCTGACAGCAAATGGAGGTGGGTGGTCTGTTTCGTGTTCCTGCAAGAACACAGAGGCATAAAACTGGACTTCTTCTCCACTGGCTGCCAAAATAATTCAGCTGGAGTCACACCAAGACACCAGTAACATGTTTTCCTGGACTGCAGAGCAGAATACATGAGGAGGCATCTAATGAAGCAGAAATAACAAATCATCTATTTACTCGCTCGTATCAGGATGAATGTCTGCATATGCATATGGCTTAAATGGATTGGAAAGTATACATTTGTGGCTTATTTTCCAGATCTGATCCATCTGTGCATTTTCTACCACTGTGGCTGCTTTTCCTCAACAAAGGGACAGCTAAGTCTTTACTTAGTTTAATTTTAGTAAATACGAGGCATTATACTGTAAATAACCAGTTAGCTGGCATTTAAATCATTGTTTTCCTTCAAATGTTGTCTACGGAAGGAAAGTCATGAGAAAATTATCATTATGGCTGCCAACGAGAGGGACAAACCCAGCCTTCCTGAGGGTTTTCCAAGCTCGTAGGGAGGTAATGTTGTCAAAAGAACTGCAAAATAATGTTTACAAGAAATCTTTAATAAAAGACAAGTGTTACACCCTTGTAGAGAAGATTGACACGGATACATAATACACACACCATTTCATAATTGGTCTTATATACATTACAAACACATTATTCAAGCGAATCCCATACAAACACATGTGCACACACACACACACACACACACAAACAAACACAGAGAAAAAAAAGACAATGATTACTACCACTTATTATCTTCCATACCTATTGTATGTTTTTTTGGCCATTGGTACAGTACACGTTTGCACACAAAAAGGTGGGGGGGTGAATGCTATAATGCTCACAACATGATACAGGCTGTCCTGGTGTGCAGCAATGATTCACTGAGTGGAAACTGACAGTCTTAAAAATTCCCTCATTGAACCACAGCAGGATGTTACAACTAGCTTCATGGAAACAGATGAAGAAGAAACAGGAAGACTAGAGCAAAAAAAAAGAAGGTGGAGCGTAGGTGGGAGCGTTCAGGTCATGGCTGAGCTGAATGGAAGGAGGCAGGAGAGAGGAAGCAAGAGGAGGAAAAAAAGCCAGAGGTGAAAGAGGTCAGGTGTGAGGGGTTAAAGTGTTCCTTCGTCCAGCAGTTTGTTGATGCCATTGCAGATCTTCCTCAGAGACAGTCTGTACTCCTCTCCGTCCCCGTACAGCTCGGCCAGGAACTCCCCGTGGGCGAAATGATTGAAAACGTGATCGATGCGTGCATGTGAGCGTGCGGTCAGGTGCTGCTCGACCAGGGTGTGAAGCAGGTCTCTGCACTCCAGCAGGAGCTCTGACAGAATATTCCTGTCGAAGGTGTACTCCACCTCGTAGAACGACACAGCCGTCATGGCTGCCTGGTTCATCTTCTTCTTGAAGCGCTCCACCGTGTCCAGCTCGTCCGGGCTGAACTGGTGGTTGCGGTACAAGATGCCTATCTTCAGAGCGATCTTGATGACGTCCTTGATGATCTTGTGGGCCTCCTTCTTGCTCTTGGTGAACTCCCGGCTTGTCTTGTAGAGCTCGTCCAAGATCTCGCTGCTGGTGTCATCCGTCAACATGTTGGCTACAACCATGGTCGCCATCTTGCTCAGGATCTTTTTCTGGGCCTGCAGGGCCAAGGAGCGAGAGTTAAAGCTCTCCTGCCCTGAAACAAAAGAAAAGACAAAGACAAGCGGCTTGGGGTTAATGTAAAAGGTTAGAAATCTTCACTCTAGCATTTTTTAAAGGAACAGTCAACAGAAGTAGCAACTTATCAGCAGTATTGATTGATTGTTTTGGTCAATCGAGGGCAGTAGAAGATGGATGACACACAAAACTGATATTGTGTCGCCTTATAAAGTTGATATAAGCAAACATTTGCCTGCTTTCACATCCAGCAGAGAAGAAACAACATAATCTTTCAAGGAAATACAAGGAAATATTTTATCTTACTCATTACTCACTATATCTCTGTGTCATAGTGGCTTGCTGGAGAAAAAGTTGCTGGTAAAAAAACTTGTAAATCATGTTTTCATGAGTTTGTCTAAAGGTAATTTCATAATTCTGTTACTTTTTTAGAGGTAAAAGTAAAAGATTAATGGTGCGCTGTGCTTTTTTAAGATATTAAAGGGATAAACACAGGTATTTCTTCACCAGTGCAAGAAATGATTAATAAGTTCATGATCAAAGGTGAAAGGGGTCAGTTTTTGCAAACCAAGCACATTAATTTTTGTTGCATAATTGCCTCCCACATTTAAACACTTAGTCCAGCAGTTGTAGAACATACAGATCTCTTTTTTATGGAGCTCCTTCTTCGTTTTAGGAGAGAGGAGTGTGAGGGTGTCAGATCAGGTAAACAGGGTGGATGTTGGAAAAGTTCAGATCTGCATTCCTGGCTGATGCATTACCACAAAAAAGTTATTAACTTCAAACTTTCTGCAAGGGTTGAACTGCACATGCATTTAACAAGAGCTGCAAAACTCCTCTCCTTCTACCTCAGGCCACTGACTCATCAATCAGCTCTTGTACAGTAGACTGAATTTTGGAAGAAAAAAAGGAGCACATCTTTGCATTACATCAAGTGCATCTCCACACATGTTATTGTTACGGCCTTTGACCACCGCCCTTAAATTCCAGCCCATTATGCTTACACATAACAGCTGACTTCCATCTGGACAAACAGGGTTTTGCAACCCTTTGACCCACTGTAATAAAAATAAGGATCCTTTCTTTCTCTAGTTATCACCGACACTGCCTCATCCTTGCATAAAGATGTCTGTGTTTAAAGAAGTCTGATTTTAACTAGCTGTTCAGAGGCTGCACTGTTTGTTTTTTCAGTGCTGTTACACAACCTACCTTTGTGTAACAAGAAAACTGGTGGCAGTATTTAATGTGATCTAAGTTAATATGAAAGCGCAGCATTGACGTAAAATACTCCTGGATGATTCAGTTTTGCTGGCATGAATAAAGGCTAAATCAAATTTGTTCCAAACTTGGATTCACAGAACAGCTGCTGACTAAAAGATTATCCCCTCCCCATAAAAAAACAATATTGTGTTTTGATGGAGGTTAGAAAAGTACAGAAATAACTCAGCTACTAATACAGAACACAGTCTGAACAAGTGGGAGCTGAGGAGCAGCTGAAATGTGGTGCAGCCACATTCAAAGCAGGGCGGCGTCCTTCCTGGAGCTGCCAGTGCTGTGGTTGGCTGACTATGGGAGGAATGACTATCTGCCCTGGATAACATCAAACAGCTGTACAGTGCACAGATAAGAGCCTCTTTGCACACTGTTTCACCCACAAGTCCAAGACTGATCGCAGTTTTACGGCATGTCCAACTGCAGTCGCAAATTGTCTTAGAGGAGAATATCAAAGGCGCCGTGCGTCCTCATACAGCGATGCCAAGCAGCTTAACATGTGTCTGTGCGAATGTGAGGAGTGGGAGGACGGAAGGGGATTTTATTTAGGTGCCACCCAGCCACAAATTACACACTAGATAACTCCAATTATGATAAAAGCTCAGGAAAGACGCCTCACTTTTTCCAACTGAAGCCTGGGCACGTTGTCAGCCTCTTCCTCCTCCTCATGTACGTCCAGAGAGAGAGAGAGAGAGAGAGAGAGAGAGGGGGAGAGAGAGAGGGAGGAAGGATGGAGGCGTCGTTGCCCACTGAGCTCAGTACAAAACACCAGATGAGCCTAGATTCAAAAAGAAACACCTGCTTTGTTGTCATTTTAATTGTGTTAAAACAGACAGCTATGTGACCGTGCAGTATTCACACCATCATCCCATCAGCTATGTGTGTGTGTGTGTGTGTGTGCGTGTGTAATTTAAACGGACACACACACAACAGGTTGATTGCTGCAAAACAATTGGGGGAAATCCTGTCCGTGGCATTTCATGTTAATGTGCAGAAGTGACATTTCATGTGGTGGTTTGATGCTAAGTGACATTTTGTGTTAATAAAATTAGCCACAATGACATTTACGACTAATAAGGCAAATGTCTACAGTCATTTCCCAATACACGGGATCTGATTCAGTGCCCCTTTGTACAGCTTCATGAGCTCGAGAGTGAGACCCACAGCGTGTCAGACAGAAGTGCAGCAGCTGAGTGTCACCGTTTAAAACCTGCAGAAAATGTTTGCAATTCAAATAAATAACTGTTTTTAAAGTAAAGCTATATTAAAAGTTGGTAGAATTTTGATTGTTTCATCTTGTTTGTTTCATATTGATTGTTTTCTGCTTTTCTAGATTGTATTTGAGTGAAAATATGCATTAAAAATCTTCATAAAGCTGCAAGAAACAAGCTGTAAAAATGCCACTTTTAAAGTTATGATGGCTAACGTGTTAGCTAACATTTGCCAAGTCACGCTCAGCAGATGGATCATTACCTCTGGAGTGTTTTGTTCAGCAAATGGAGGTCTAATATTCACTCTTCTTTAGCTGTGTTTGGTGTCTGCCAACTCTTGAAGGAAATATCTCGCTTATTAACTGTCTGTCTGATTTTTTTTGTGCTGAGTATGAAGGGAACAGTGTTTTATCAAAGCTTTTTTCTCCTTGAAATCAAGGTTGATGAGAGTGGTGGGACTGAATCCAAACTTTTAAGTTGCGGGCCGTAACACCAAAACAATGAGCCATGAGATGATAAAACTGTCCCAAGAGCTGAAGCCCATTTTCAGTGAGGGGATATTTCTCTGTGTTTGTCAGCATGAGTGCCAACTTTAATGATATGAAAGTGTTAATGTGAGGTAGAAAGTCTTATTTAAGAAAGTAATCAGATAGTCTTCTGCACAAGCAGACGACACATTGATGAAGTTTCTGTTCTGTGCTCTTCGTTCTGAGAAAAGATGCTATTTGCATCGATGACGGATGTTCAAAGTGCAAATCTAAACACAGTGATATCACTGTGGCTCTGCCCACAATTCAATTTACTGTCTCCGATCCAGCGTAACCTGTAATGCCATGTGACTAGTTGAAACACACAATGGCCTCCAGTGACTCTGTACAAATCCTAGACTTTCTGGAGTCAACATCAGTTAGTGTGTCATCCCTTCAGGCTGCCGTTTACAGACTGCTCTTAAAGATACCAAACGTACAAAAGCCTTGTGGCCTGAGGTGATGAATAGATATAATGCATATAAGCTTTCACAACAGGAAAATAGTAGTTTCTATAATTGAATGGCAACACCGGGACATACTGCTGTGGTTTTCATTAGGCAGATCCGTGCCTCTCATCAACAGGCTCTCTTTGTCACTGTTATTTCCTGTTTCTCTGAAGCAGCTCTTTGTTCCAGTGAGCCTCTGATATTCAGAAACCAAACTGGATAGATTTCTGGAGCCCTGGCACACTAAAGGTGACAGCTTGCTCCATAAAGCCGGCCTTGTCAGACCAATAGTCGTGTGGTCTTTTTCGATTTTTGCATCCTCCCAGAGTGTATGATTAGTCTAAATAAATCTTCTTTGCAATTGAATAACAAACATCTGCAATTATTGCCAATCACTGAAAAGAGTGCTGCGTGAAAGCATCTCATTTCTTTTTCTTTTTCTTTTTTTTTTTTTAGTGCAAAGCTAAAAGTAGACTAATTATTCTTCCGCCACCCTCCAACACACAGCCTGGAGCCTGTTTCTGATAGACCAGCAGGTGGCTATCAACTCTCTCAAGTCTGTTTGCACATCCCAGAGTGGCGAAGAGTGTAAGCAAAAATGAAGGCGTGTGGGGGGGAATAATACTGTGAAGAATCGACATGAGGCTGCTTGAGGTGTGAGTCAGAGTGCCGGGGAAGGAGGTGGGTGATTCAGAGTCTGGCTGGAGATTTTTTAGCACATACATACAGTAAGTGAGGGTTGATGATTATAAGAGTGCACATGGAGACTCTGAAGAAGTCTGAGCTCTCTCTCTCTCTCACACACACACACACACTCACTCACATACAGCCTGTCACCCAGAGGCTGAGATGAGTGACATGCATGAGCCAGAGTGTCAGGATGAGTTAGAGGAGAGTCCAAGCTGTCAGGACAGAGATGGCCAGAAAAACTGTCTGGCTTGCTCTCTCTCTCTCTCTCTCTCCTGCTTTTCACACTTTCTCTCTCCTGCTTGCTCATTATTTTCTCTGCATCGCTTGTCCTCGAGTGTAAAGTTTTCACAAAATAAAGAAGCTCTTTTGCAAAGCATGCAGGGTTTAAGTTACTGAAAACAAACCAGTGGCAGTTCTCCGGCAATGTCTGGCCGGTCGTACGAGCCACCGGCCCATCAAAGCGGTTACATAACAGTGTTTTGGGAGTTGGTGAAGTTGACTTTTAACATCAGGATTAGTAAGGTGCTTGCTGCTCTCTGGCTGCGGCTGTTGACCAGACAGTCTCTCTTTGTTCCGCCTGATGTTTTTAGAGCACTGAGTCAACAGTTTCTGCTGCGCTGCATCAGAACATACATCCAGTGTGGAACATGGAGATCAGCCAAACCTGCTTGGCCAAAAGGTGGTACTTTGCGAAAAAAATGCCCATCTGGCCTGATTTATTTTCATTTCAGACATAACAAGTGATCATTTATAGCAAACCATACAGCTATCAAAATATCAGAGCAGTAATAAGGATTCTGCGAGAAAATGAAGCCCTCTTCTAAGTTATGGTTTGACATTTAAGTAAATGGGCTTATTGGCTCATATTTGTGGCATATTTGCATTATTATGGAAGATTGCTTTTCATAACCAGAATCAGTTTTATTGGCGGAGTGTGTGTTCGCATATATTACCAGGAATTGCAGTCTGGTTTGAAGTCACAAAGTACTTCTGCACAGTTCCAAGAACAATAGGCTAAAAACATGGAAAAAGAGCTAAACAAGGATTTTCTAAATATAAACGTAGAACTATCATGAACATAAAAGTGTATATACATTGTCATCATATTGTATGTAGTGTCACAGAAGCTCTGTATGCTGTGGTGCAGAAGATGGAGCAGGGTAGAAAGTTCAAAATGGTTGTTTGCTGTATTATTAATGATAAAAAGACACTTTTCGAGAAGCAAATCAACTGTGAGCAATGTTAGCACTGTAGCCAAGGTAGTGCTGTTTGGTAAAGTGAGGCTAAAGCATTATTTGACACTATAATAAGCATTCTTACATGATAAAAAACATACTTTAAGAATGGTTATTATTGTGTCAAACAACTCAGAAAGACCTTTATTTGTGAGGAGAAAAATGTAACAAATATGGTAAATGTAACTTTAAGGAAAGACTTGAAACAAACAGAAAGAGGCCAGCTGTCTGAAGGTAGCAAAGTCCTCAAAAATTGTCACAAAAGCTGCCTCAGTTGTTTTTATTGTGCTCAATTTGCCCGTTGTTCCTGCCTTCAGCCACCTCTTACCTCCCACAGGCCCATGCAATTCATGAGCAACTTTAAAGACCTGCAGTTCTTCACCTGTCCACCAGATGCCCTTAAACTTTCCCTAAAATCCTGGTCACCTGACTTTCACATGCACCTGTTCACATTCCTAGATCACCACTCAGGCAGTAATAGGCAAATTCTTCCACTGTGACCTTAAAGAATAACAAATTGGACTTTCTTTGGAGGTTAATTGAGCTGACTCAGGCACCTTGGCAGATCAATATTTGTGTAAAACGATAAAACTCAACACAAGACGACATGACTTGCTGATCTGGAGGTTTCCTGCAGCGTGCAGGGCAGCTGGGCTGTGAGACGAGGGTCCTGAGGCTTGTTTTGGTTTTGTTCCAGAGTAACCAGAGGAATGAGCCATTAGCAGGACCAGCAGCTCACAGTGAAGAGGGCCGTCTGGCCTTTACCGAGTCAACGCTGGAGGCACTTGAGGGATTATCGGCCGGAACGCTGCGGAACACACACGTCTGACTGATGCAACTCTATGAGTGTGTGTGTGTGAATGCATGTGGGTGTATGTGACTGTTAGGCTCAGTGTCTCAACTGCGGAAAAAAGACTAAAGATAAATACACACACAGCTGGTCATCATCACAATTTAGAGGAAAGACTTCTTATTTACAGTGATGATCAAAGAAATGGATGGTTATTATTGAACTTACTTGTATCAAAAAATAAAAACTAATGAAAATGTAAAACTGCAAGTATGCTAAAAATTTAAACAAAACTCTGGCTGACTGTATTTTTTTTTTTACTATCAGTCTTATTATTTTCTGAACTTTTATGGCAAAAGAGCGATGAGTCGTTTACTTTTGCAGCATGATGTTTATTCTCTGAAGAATTCAGAGCTTCTGCAGGGCTCAAGATCCTGTCGGGTATCAGGTAACTAAATCTCTCTCTCTCTCACACACACACGCACACACAGATACACAAAGGAAACCCAATGCTTGATCAGTGCTTCCCTGTTTGAGGTTGCTAATGACAACAAGCACATGTTTAGCACCGGATGAAACCAGGTCACACTCTCTGCACAGGTGCATGAATGTTTTTCTTTTTTTTTTTTTTGCCGGACAGACACGGATACATACGTTTCCCTCACATGCTTGTAACAACAGACACAGGTGTTCATTCTCAATCATTTTGTTTTGGTTGCAAATGATGAAAGTGTGACAGTCAAAAAGAGACAAGCAGAAAAAAAAACACATCTATGTACTAAAACTCTGCAGCACTTAGCGCCTGTTATTCCTTCCTCTAAACATTTTTGGTTCAAACATCCAAACAAGCAAAGGTTGTTTACAGACAACCAGCTCAGAGACGCAGAAAGGTAGGAGAGGTAAGAAGTGTTTGCAGTGAGTGACAAAATATTTAGCTTCTGCAAAAGCTTCCTTTCTGCCCAGTTCTAGCCATCATCAGAAAATTCTCCACTGTACAATTACTTTCCATGCGCAACCTATTTTTCCATTCACAGTAATGGCAGTAATGCATTTTACAACTGAATAGCCAGTACGTGCCTCTGAAATGAGTGGTTGCCAGGTCATTCTTTGCACCCCGTAAATGCTAAAACTGCAATAATTTTCCAGACATTTTCCTTTTCAGATACTTTTTCTTTTATAAGGGGAACAGCAGCAGAGCTCTAATCCCCTTTTTTCCTCGTGTGTGCTGTTAAGTTGAATTTCTGCAGTAGTTGCATACATTCATATGCCACATTTTGATCGACTTCAAAGTCTACTAGCTTGCAGAACTCACTGATTTAGTCTGAAAAGAACCATCTGAAAGCCTAAATAAGATCAATTGTGTCTCATCCACTGGAAAAATCACTGCAGATTGAACCAAGAGGTGGAGCAAGTACCCAGCTTCACATACTTTGGCACTAAAATGCTCCAGAGCCTTTCCCTCCCGGGGCACAGGGAGCCTGTACATCTATAAGAGGGCCCAGCGGTAATTTTTTACTGTTGCAGAAACCTAGAGAGTTTGATGTTATAAAAGGGACTCTGGATAGTGTCAAGCCCTGATAGAAAATATGTAAACCTTCAATATTGTGTCCTGGTTTTTTACTTGTCTGTGAGGAGCGAAGCCAAACTCTCCAGAGTGGTCAACCAGCGAACCAAAATCAAAGGCTGCACACGGACCCAACTCTCAGAACATCACGCAAAGCAGTAAACAGGATGGCCAACGAAACCCGCACTGACAAATCAGAGTTCAGACTCCATTTCACAGAAGAGCTTTTTTAAAAAAAAATCTTTAATCCTCACCGCCGTAGTGTAGCTCAACCAAAGACGAACCAACGGACTCAGCTGTCCAGAGCCAGAATACTGCACTCCATATTTAGCATGTAATCTTTAACCGCTACTAGTCAACTCCCTGACTTTACTTTTAACTCTTAATCCTGTTTATTAAAGGAGATTTCAGTACATGCAATGTGCTTTTCTATGCAAATTGGACGTCCTTACATGTCTTCATTGTCAATTTTATCCATCTTGCATGAGTCGTGCAACGGCAACAGATAAATGAAACTTGAATCTTGAATACAGAGGCAAAAAAAGTTCAGGAAAATCCCTCAGTAATAAAGTCTGTCATCCATCATCACTGTCACTTCACAAACACAATGTTAACAATGTATGAACCAAGAAAAAAAAAATGTCAATGATAATGCTCTCTGCGTAGGAGAAGCAAACAGGAGTGACA
This sequence comes from Ctenochaetus hawaiiensis, assembly GCA_029783645.1. Taxonomy (NCBI): domain Eukaryota; kingdom Metazoa; phylum Chordata; class Actinopteri; order Acanthuriformes; family Acanthuridae; genus Ctenochaetus; species Ctenochaetus hawaiiensis. Next base: position 27,637,334 of record JAPZDY010000001.1, on the reverse strand, counting down.
GCTTGACTTCCACTTCCTTTCTTTCATCTGCTTTTGGTTTTCGATAAGGAGTCTCTGGCTGCGTTTACAAGGCTGGAGGAAAACAATGGAGTGGGTCAGTCAACAACAGAAGAGGGCTTTTTAATGGCCTGCTAAGTTAGTGTTGAGCAAAGCCTGAGAGGCCAGTGGACTGGAGTGGGGAGCAGAGGATGGTGTTTTATGCCAGCTGGTACCAAAGCTCGAGTGGTGGAGCCGGAGGAGAGGCGTATTTACTTTCCAGTGTCACTCACTCTCCGGGGCTGTTGGCTTTGTGTTTGACGATTCAACGCTGTGATTTCATTTCCGCACACATGCACACAGGCATACTGCATGGCAACTCGTTTGTTAAAAAAAAAAAAACATCACAAAGAAGCCCTACAAACACAGGAAATATTTTAAAAAAACATGGAACAAAGTGAGTTTTTTTTGTCGTTTAATGTCTCTCCTCTGTTCTGGACCCACAAAGGCTCTTTTACTGGCATATTTTCGACTCCCACTGCTCTAATCGGAGGATGACTCAAACAAACCACCCCTGCTCACTCTCTGTTTGTTGTAATGCATGCGTGTTTACATCTAGTTGAAAGTAAGTGGAGATGATAAAGACTTTAAAAGATTTGGCCTCTATCGAGGGAAAAAAAAAAGAGAAAGAGAAAGCACAGCGCAGTGCATTAATGTGTATTATTCATGACTAACAAAATCTGACTCTGAGCCAGTTTTCAAAGGGCACTCTGCTCATTTGCTGTGCTATTAACAGCTGTTCAGGATGTAGAGGGGCATTCAGACCTTTAGGGTTAATAAATAACTCCCTTTTAATACCTTAATGACTCTCATTTGTGTGAAGTGGGGTCTCAGAGTGTAAAGTTCATTACCTTCTGTAGATGTCGATTATTTAGTGTCTCTGGCTGTAACTGGAATACGCAGGTCACTGCTAACTCATGCTTTACTGGAAGAAAGTGTAATAGCAGAAAATACAGTTTTATCCCCCCTCACAGATCCCAGAGGCTCGTAAAAGGCACGCTGTAAACTCTGTGGACAAGACAAATGGATGCTATAATTTCTGTTGCGGT
>JAPZDY010000001.1:27568447-27624301 GCA_029783645.1 Ctenochaetus hawaiiensis | reverse complement strand
CCTCCTCCTCCCTCCTCCTCCTCTCATTCGGTGCTGTCACACTCAGCCTCTTCACGCTCTCTCCACTCAAACTCTTTCTCTACCTCTTTCTGTATGCTGTAAGTGCCGTCTCTTCCTCTCTCTCTCTCTTCCTCCCTCCCTCCCTCTGTCTCTGGGTAAGAGTGCTGCCTGTGTTTTAGCAGAGCAATGGGAGAGACTCATTCATGGCAACTTGAAATTCATCTCCAGCAGTAAAAATCCCATGACCTCTTGTTACTGGCTGTTATAAAATCAGTCACTTATTATCTGGTGGTCACATGAAGGTTGATCGAGTTACTGTTTTCTTATCTACAGCAATAAACGAATGGATCTGTGATGTTTTGAGTCATTTAAGTACGATTGGAAAGCAGTAAGTTGTGTTAAATGATGATTCACATGTAAAAGAAATATCCACCAAACTAATATAATTACCCGCGACCCTGCAGAGGATTAAGCGGTATAGAAAATGGATGGATGGACTAATATAATTACTTGTGTAGTTCTTGAGTGGTTTTATATCTTTAACTTCAACCAAAAGCCTCCTTAATATTAAGATTCTTGCATAATTATTTGCTTCCATTCGTTGCACAGACTGAACTCTTTACTTACATAAATGTTCAAAGATGATAATCAGTCAACAAACAGCTGACTGACTTTAAAGTAGATATGCATCATGTCAGTTATGAAATACACATTATAGTTCTCACAGAATCAGTAATTTTCCTCTTGGTTTGATTTACTTATCACTGAGCTCATGAACACAAATTCTGCACTTCATAAAATTGCATTACTGCTCAGTAAATCTATCACTTGATGAATTACGTGAGACTGTGAAGGATAATTAACCTGTATCCAGGCAAACTTAAGTCTGCCTGAATGTCTAGACACTGTGGTGAACTTACAGAAAAAAGTTTACATTTCTCCTAAAAAAAAAGAGCTAAAAATAAAACTGGTGCATCTTTAAACCCACAGAGATTCTGACTGTGAGTCTGTTATTTCATTCGGCTCTGCTGAGCATTTTAGCATCTTTTAGCTCGTTGTTTTGATTTTACAGCCTGCAGCTTTGTCCCTTTGGTTCACTCTCACTGCTCTTATCGACTTGTTTTGCAGCAGCTGTTTTGAAAGAGAAAGGCCTGATAAAGCCAGTGTGTAAATGCATGCACCAACCAGCAGACAGACAAAGTTAATGAGTAGCTGATGAACAGGGGAGTATTTATCAGCTGAAGAGCCAGATATTTCCCTCAGGAGTTTGTGGAGACCAGCCTGGGAACCAGACCAGTTTGCCGAGCTCAGTTTATTCCCTTTTGGCAGATGGGTCTGGACTCCCTCCCATGCAGACAGATTTCCACCAGTCTAGGCCCATGCTGGCCAATCACAACTGTTTATCTAATGTGGGGGAGGAGGGGGATTTTGTGAATGACAGAGGAGTTATGATTGCACATGTGAAAAGTCACAGGTCACACGCTGATCACTTTTACCAGTGCGCTTCAACAGGCTCACAAAGCTGAGAACAAACTCTGCTGATCAATATTAATAAAGACTCTGTATCTGCACTGTGGTTTCCTCCTCCCACGTGCTCACAAACACAGTTCGTGTACTGTTTAGCTGCGATCTGAGAGCATTTTTTTCCTGCTTCAAACTGAACCAAGCAGCACCCCAACATGTGTGTCTCAGCACTATGTCAAGTTTCATCACTATGATTGGTTTTTGGTCAAATCTCATTGCTGTGATTGGCTGCGGCTCTATTCAATCGCATCCATCCACAGGCATTTCGGTCAGCATCCGTGGAGGTAGCAGATCAATTCACTAATGCACTTCTGTCTGGCATGCCAGACCAAAACAACACTTAAAACGAGAGTTGGATGAAAACCCATCCGGTGGCCAAAAGTGAAATACAAGCCCAGGTCAGGAAAGACAAGTTAAACTAAATGTTGCCTTCTGTCTACATGATATACAAACATTCAGCTGTTTGTTACCATGTTTGCCACAACAACTTAAAAAAAATGGGATAATGTGTCGGTGTTGTTTTTGTAGTTGCTTCTGCAGCCCAAAAAAAAGCCATAATCTGTTTTAAAAGCATTTAGAAAACAACCAGACCTATTGGTGATATTTGTTTTGCAGAGTTTGGTTAAATTGCTCCCATGGATGATTGCAAAGTGGAGGCAATCTCTCTCAGTAATTTCAACACAGCCGTTTTAGATTTTTTTTTTTTATTTTAGCAATCAATGTCAGGCTTTGGCATCTGAATCAAACAACAGATTCCTTGTTGAGTCACTATTTTACACATTCAACTATCTTGCGGGGAAGAAGTTTATTGTAGGAGAAGATTTAACACTCTCCACCCACTTAAAGCAGCAAGATGTTGTGTTTTCAGTTAAGGTTACTTTGTGACTTTCAGGAACTGAAACTGTCACTATAAAAAAAAAAATAAAAAAAAAATCAGAGTCTTTTTTAAACTTGAAAAGACAAAGGCATTGTGGGAAATTCCTCTAGAAGGCAGTCATCAAATGAAAAACACTTAATCACATAATGGCTCCAAGACATTGAACATGGCGAACCATAAATGTGTTTGGGTGGTTTTTTCTGTTAATCAGCTTCAATCGCTTTTTGTCAGCAGGCTGTGAGGCAACATAAAGCTCAAATTCAGAGGCGCGGGGGCAGGTGGGCGTGCAGTTGGTGGTCCGACAACAGTTGCAGGCGATACCATCTCCCAGGTGTGGAGCTGACTGTTGCTCAGCGTGAACACTGGGCACCAGATGGCATTAGCCTGCCTGCCCACTGCCCAAGGCTGACTTATCCGCCACACTGTGTGCAATTTGCGTATGTGTGTGTGTGTGTGTGTGCCTGTGTCCTTATGCAACATTATGGTGACAAAAAAAATATATGCCAGTAATCACAACAAGCCGAGCAATAAAGCTGTGTATTTCTTTAACATGATGAAATTGATTATCTATGAGTATTTAGGCTGTATGAGCATGAAGGGAAACAAACTGCAATATCCCTGAGACAGAGAGGCATGAAAATGAGTCTGCATGGTCTTCAGCTTTGTATTTCCATCAAAAGTTACGAGAACGCAATATGAAAATAAAACAGAACATTATTCTTGAACACAGTTCGGTTCCCTCAGTTCCCTCTGGACTTTGCGTAAGAGTTTTTTGTCCTCAGTATTTCAGTTTCTGACAGTAATCGCCATCATCAGCATCTCCGTAAATGTGCCCTCAGTACTGTTGGGCCATTTAGTTTATAAGTTTGCTTGTGTAACTACAAGCTACTGTCAAATCTACTGTGTCTCTGCATGAGAAGGTCAAACCAGCCACACTACACTAATAGGAGATAATAACCACTGGTGAAAGAGGAATTCAAATTCTGCACCACGATATAAAAATATCCCTCTATGAGAGAAAATCCTGTGTTCAAAAACTTGGTTTAAGCAAAGGAACATCAGCAAAATACTTTAATATCAAAAGTATTTGATAAAAGGGATCTTGTAATCTATATTAAAAGATTTTGAATGACTTGGTTGAAGTGAGGCAAATTTCAAGGACACTATACAATGTTGTTGAATCCATTTGTTATCTTTTTTTGCAGGGTCACGGGAGCAGAAACCTGGTTGCTGGAGGTCCGGTGAACTATAGAGATGTCACAAATCTGTCACAGGGCTCACACACACACACACAAACACAAACACACACACCAAATTTACAATCTGACCTGCATGTGTTTGCACAGTGGCAGGCTGTGATGTTAAAGAACTGGGTGCATTTACTCAAGTACATTGAAGTTACTGAAGTTGGAGGTAAAAATTAAACTTTCTACTCTGATGCATTTATTTAATACCTTTAGTTACTATATACTTAGCTATTTTGATTGATAAAACACAATAAAGATGAACCAATACATGATGATATATTCTGAACAGCAAAACTACCACCTTTACCTGTTGCAACATTAAAGAGATGTGCGCATTAATGCATTAATGCATCATTTACAATAATCCTGTCCTTATTCTGAAGTGAAATACCATGTTTCTGATCCCATAATTTGATTTTATAAAAGCCTCTGTTTGCAGACAGTTTAATTATCAAATACACACAGTGGAGTAAAACTACTATATGTTCCTCTGAAATTTAGCTGAGTACAGAAGAACTGTATAAAATAGTAACAAACTGCTGTGACTATCTTATTAGTGTTGTAGGAAGTGAAACTCTGTTTTGTCAGTTTATTTTTTCAACACACTGTGAAGTTCTTTGTGTGTAATTTTAATTATAATTTTCGGTTTAATTTTTTTAAGAAGTTGGGTTTTTTAGGACAAACGTTTCTGTATTGTAACTGTACTATTTGTGTCTCATTTGGCTGTGTGGGCTGTGTACTCTCTGCATAACATACTGAACAACACTATTAGCACTATTGTGCAGTTAAAGTCCAATAGTGTAGTTTTAAGTGTACAAGTAGAATAAAATGCAAATAGCATCTTTGAAATACATCAAACAATCACAGTCATCGAGTAAATGATCTGAGTAACGTTCCTTCTCTGATTATGACCAATTTTAAATGAGCTGGACTGATTTAAAATTATGGAAATGTTCATAGTTTTTCCAGTCGCACCAAAGCTGTAGCTAATGGAAAATAATTTATGAGCAGAAAAAGAAGAGAAACAACAGCTTCAACATGTGGACACTGCAGTCTCATACCGAAACCTCCAGGCTGGCTTATTTAGGAAAGTGGGCAGTAAAAAAAAAGGGACTTAAGAGAGAGAAAAAAAAAATCAAGAAGAAGAAGAAGAAGAGCTTCCTGTAATGACGAGCGCCACCACCCTCCTCTTGATGTTCAATGCGAAACGAATGAGCTGACTGTGCAAAGCGGTGCCACATGAAAAGGCCACGAAGTGAGAGTTTCCCTGTGATCCAGTGCCTTTGCTGGCAGAGAGCCTTCCAGTCTGGGCCTCTTTCTCCCACAGACTGTCCCGATGAAAGAGATTCACTCCAGTTTCTATCTAATTTTATTAATTTATTTTAAAAAAAAAAGATTTTCTTGTGCCTATCAAAGCACTGAATTATGCAGTTTGAGGGCGAGCTGCATCAGTGAGGCTGGGAAACATTCAGACGAGCTCAACATCTCACAACATCATGAAAAAAAAAGTGTCATTGCCGACTGTAGGAGGTGAAATTCACATTGACAATAAAACTGACAACGTGGAGAGACGAGTACATCGCCAGTTGACCCTTTCTGGTAGGTGTTTCCATGGCAACCAAGGCTCTCCTTTAATGAGGCAGTGATCCAGCAGGGGACTGAAACACAGAGACAATATGGCCACTGGCATTTGAAATTTTAGCACAACATTAAAGTGTGTGCGTATGTGTGCGTGTGTGTGTATGTTTGTAGTTGTAACACCATGTAATCAATCAGATTGTCAATCACAGTGAAAGGGGCAGGACATCTCAAAACTTTTTGCTGCGAGGCTGTTACGTCTCAGCTATTTTAAAAAGCTGTCTGGCATCCTGCCTCTATAAATCTGTCATGCAGGAATGGAAATAAATGAAATGAGACGGAAAATATACATCATGTGACTAGCAAAAAACCACAAATGAGGAACCATGGACTTCCTTAAAAGAGAAAAACGACTGAATATTTCAAAGATGTGCATCAGATTCTGCAAGGAAAGCTGTTATAATACCTTACTGCAATGCCCTGTTCAAGTCCAAGTAAAACTTATTTGAGATGATCGATCATAAAATAGAAAAAAGTGTGAAAAATCTCACTCTGAAAGACACAAAACAAAGCTGTAATTATTGGGACAGACACAAGGGCGACTTTCTACCAAAAGCAGGAAAGTCTGAGTTACAAACCACAACATTCGATTCCTCTTCAAAAATATTCCCCACACTCACACACTCACACACACACACACACACAACAGCAGCAGACACACTGAGTAGTACAGTAGTAGACTTGAAGTGAAAGTTACCACGGATCTGTTTAGCAGATGCCTGATATCCCAGTCTGGAGCCAGAGGAATCACACTAGATCAGCATGGAGGTAATTCTTTCTGCCGGAGCTCTCCACATTTTCAAAACTGGACCACTGAATTTCCTGACTTTTTGACAGACAAGAAATTATTTTACTGTGAAAACACAAAGATAACAATTATTCCTATGCTAGTGGAATAGTCCTAGAGATGATGGTCTATTTGTTTATTTATATGCCACTTTGAATTAATTTTAATTATAACTTTTTGATTTTTCTCCGTTTGCTGTCTCAACTTCTTAAACTTATTGCAGACCTTGCAGAGTGAGATTTCCTTGCAAAGAAGGTTTTAAAAGTTGCTCCACAACTTGTTTGATCAACATAGCCTCTATAAACAATAACCTACTATGGCCACAAGAGGGCAGTAAATTTCAAAGTTATGGTTTCTCTAATGTAAGAAGGGATATTGTGTCTACCTCTGTGTCATTCTTATAAATATCATATCATATATAATGATTAAGCACTGCTTGCCTTGCTTGTCCTGACAGCACACCGATATTTCAAAACTGGAAAGATTTCCATGGATGATCTTGTTATAACTCTGGTGGAGTTATCATCTTGCACAATCATAAGATAAAAGCTACTCTTAAGACCAAAGACCTGCAAACTTAAATGGCATTTTAATCAGTTTCAGCTTTGTAAATGAGAACTAATTAGAAAATTTTAGCATGCTAACATGCAAAACAAATGTTGTGAACATTAGATGTTTTACCTGCTAAAGTTTGAGCATGTTAGCATCCTGATATTAGCATCTAGCATTAGCATTAACACAAAGCTGCTTGGGTGGCTGTAAACTCGTCATTTAAGTACAACTGAGCTAAAATGTTAAGAACATGATACACAGTTTAGCAAAATGTAAAAAATAGATACAGAAATTGTGCACTGGTCATGTGTCTGGGCTGTGAGGGGAGTGATAGTTAGAAGGCCAAGCCGAGCAGTGTGAAAAACACACAGCAGTACAATAAAATGAAGGATGATGGATCCTTTTGGGTTGTGGTTATGATTGGCCATTACATCAGCATAAAAAATCCCACTTGCAATTAATCAACTGCATAGTAAGCACGCTCAGTGACCCAAATCAAACACACCCATGATGTTGTGTGATCAACAAGTGCATGCTGGGTCCGTCCAAAATGTTTCTAAGTGGCAGTGACTTCTGGGCTATATTTAGCACTTTGGCCTTCAGTGAGGAATGCAAAAGCCTTCAGTTGTTTCATATAATCTGTGTCGCAGTTATGACTGCAGAGAGTTTGTTCTGCTCTAAAATCTTACAAAATGTAGTTTGGCGGTGGAGAGAGATGGAGAGGAGTGATTATGTTGGTCTATGTATTATGAATGAACGAGCAGAGACGGTAAAGTCGGAGCATACTAAAGAGGACTTTGCAGAGCACAAGACTCTCAGAATGATATTAGAATGAAGTGAGTCTGACAACAAACTCAGTGATGGATATCTCTGCCTCCAGATGAGGACATCAACAACCGCCATATGGTGTGTGTGTGTGTGTGTGTGTGTGTGTGTGTGTGTGTGTGTGTGTGTGTGTGTGTGTTTGTTTGTGTACAGTGTATTGTCTTGTCTCTGTGCTGTCTGCTTTGGTGATGCTTTATGATGCTTTTACTGTGACTTACATTGTCTAACCTAATTCTTGAAAAGCTGCACTGACGACATCACTTGTTATTATTCATGATTGATAGTCAGTTGCATGCACAGGCTCAAAGACAGATTTGTGGTGTAGATCACATTTTGGGGAGACTGATGTGTTTCAGTGATGCATAAGATGCACTAAGATGTTTGTGCACTTTATTTGTTGTCAAAAGGTGTTTTCTTTTTCATAGTTCTGTCAGATAAGATTTTCACACATCATCTTTACCCTACAGTTCAGTCTTACTCTTACCTGCTTTTTTACTTTGATCTGTGTACATTTACATTACTTTTGCTTGAGTAAAATAATTCTGCACTCCATCCCTGGACAGAGGGATAAACAGATAGATGGACTGATACTGATGGTGATTTAAAACGACAGAATTAGACCTTTAAGTGAGAACGTGATAATTATAGCATCATATCACCCTGAAGCTACTGCACACTGTAGTAAGTGCTAACAAATATGGCAGATGTTGTTGGAAATGGTACATTAAAACTTAAACCTCAAACCAATAGCGTCGATATCTGTGTTTTTCTCTCTACCTAAAGCTTAAATTGCCACATCTGTCGATTCCTGTTGGCCGTTCAGCTATTAGTCTTTCTCTACAGCAGTAATTCAATTAAACTTTATTAATTTAAAACATAATGAAAAACAAAATGTTGCCTTACAGTTGGGCTGTGAAAAATAAACAAATTAAGGGAAGGACAAGTGGCAGTGGAGAGGACATTCACTACACATTCAGCTTGATATTTCCAAAAAATCTACCATCTGAAATGACTTAGCTGCTTTTTAATTCTTAATATTGACTTTAACATCAAAAAAGAAGATAAAGATTATAGTGAAGGTGTTTGTTTTCCTACTAAATTTACCAGTTACATCCACTATTGGACATCTACATAGGTGCAGTTGGGGTAAATTCAGTGTTTGTAAGGTGATCTCCTCTCCAGTGGAGGAGGGATGACACTGAGGTTAATGAGAGTGTAGTGATTGATCCGCACTGATCCTGGGACATCTGCAAGGAACAGCCTGTTATACAAGCACACACAAACAAGAAACACACACACACACACTGCATTTTATGTGCATATACACACAAGTGCACTTTAAAATATAAAAATTTACCAAGGTTCACCAGAAAATTTACCAAGCTTAAGTGTCAAGGCAGAGCCCAGTACAAACACACACACAACCACCCACACACACACGTAGACACATGCACACACTCTCATTTCACACATACAGTTGGTAAACTTGTTGCTGAGGTGGTGAAATGGTCTGTTGAAAGTATTGATTGGCCTTCCAAGTGTTTGTGTGTTTGTGTGTGTGTGTTTTCTTGATAGATTCTCCTCATCACTGTAATCAGCACAAGCCGTTCCAAGGTGGTTGTGCGTCAGTGAAATTCAGATTGAGACTCTTATTTTTAGATGTTTCCCTCACTTGCATCACCGATAAACAGCTGACGGTCGACCTTAATGGAGAAACTGCACCACATAGCTGAAAACCTTTTTCCCATGTGAACATTATCTTCCTCAATATCTCCATATCTGTTTTATTTTAAACACACAGTTAAACAAACATGTTTGCAAGTAAAGCCTCTGTGGCCTTTTGGCATAATCCTTTGAGCAGTCCTCATGTTTAGAGAGTAGAGGCAATACAAATTAAAACATCTGTGTGAAAAATTATTGCCACGTTTGCCCAGGGGCAGAGCTATTGAACATAATGAACAGACTGGTGGCTAAATTTAGACGTGGTGAAGACCACATCATTGTGTTATGTGCTGCAGCGCCCTCTGCTGATCGACATATGAAGATAAAAAATGATAAGAAGAGGGGAACATGTTTTTTTTACTCTCCTTGTTTAATGTGCAAACACTACTTCTGCTCCTTTAACTCTTAGTATGCACAGTTTGATAAATGCTCAAAAAAGCCCATGTTCTAAAAATCAAAATACAATTCATATATCATTAATAATTAATGGAGAGTATAGAAAGTATGTTGGAGTGGGAGGTTTTAAAACACAGAGTTTGTATTTTTAACTATAAAAACAATTTTTGCACCAAAAATTTTAGAGTCTATATTTGCAGTATGCAATTACATTTAAAAAAAATTAGAAATGATCAAAAGAGATGACAACGACGCACATGAGTTGCAAAATAATTTAGATTTATTTCAGAAAAAGCACGTCCCACTTACATTTTACATAATTCATAATTGTTTAAAAAGAAACAAACATTTAATTCATACATAATATAAAGGCTGGCTTTGTACAGTTATAAGATAAAGAAAATTGTATGAGATCGTATACATGTTTATGTTCTCTGTAAATGTACTGCACAAGTTCATGTAATGTTAACAGTAAAGGTCAAAGTCTCAGACTGTTTGCCAGCTTCCTCTCTTTCTGGGTAAGAATCTCATGCTGAGATGTTCGGCCTCCTGCTGATGCTCCACAGGCTGCTGCGAGAGGTTGTTTGTCTGTGGGAGGCAGTCCAGTGTCAAGCCCTTATGGGGACAAACCGAGTACTGGGAAAGCAATGTTACCAGGATGGATTTCATCATCACCATGGCGATATGTTTACCGACACAGGCCCGAGGCCCTGATCCGAACGGCTGGAAGTAACGGCGAGGAGCCTGAGGGAGGACAGAGGGCAGATGAGGGATTTAGTTAAAGCCCCAAAAAACGTCTGTAAGTTGTAATAAATATTCATTACTTGAAAAAAAACACAACTTAGGAATTATTTACTGTATGTGTGTCACTCAAAAGTCAGTATATGTACTTGAACAGGACTGTGTTGGCTTGGTTTGATCAGATATGATTAGCTTTGGCAATAAAAAACAACCCAGGGACTCAGTAGATAAGACAGAGAAAAGCAAGGATGAAACAGAAATGCAGAAATATCTCATGTTAAATATCCAAAATGATTAACACTGTGGCAGAAAGGTTCCCATGGCTCATAGTAAGAAACTAAATTTAAAAAAATAACTCACATTCAGGTTTTTAAAGAGTTGATTTATTCACTTTCAGTTATTTTTATCTGGTACTCAAGAGTCCCACGGTTGCAAAAACAACCTCAACTTGGCAATAAAAAATAAATAAATACATAAGCAAATGAAAAAAAGAAGAACATCTACTTACATTTTTTTCAAAGTTTTTTAGACTGAATTCATTGGGTTTGAGGAAAAACTCTGTCCGGTGCATGTGGCCGGTGTTCAGGATGATGTTTGTGCCCTTCGGGACCCTGTAGCCATCTATGATGTCATCAGACAGAGCTCGACGCATGGTGAAGTCAACCACAGGGTGGAAGCGCAAGCATTCGTTGATGAAGCTCTCCAGCACCTGCAACTTCTGCAGGTCCCCGTTCTGAAGCTGTCTCTCACCTTTAGCAAGAAAGCAGTAATGTCATTTTAAGCTTTGTTTCGACAAAACCTAAGAACTATTACGGTCATGAAGGTAGGAATTTTTACTGTTCTATTACACTGCTTATATATAGCTGGGTCTACTGCAACTAACAGACACGTAACCGCATATATTACAAATATTACATACATATACATACATATATTACTTTATTTTGCCAAAATGCACATTATTTTATCTTAAATAGCTAAATATTGTAACACATTGTGTTTGTTCAAATGTATCTGCAGCCGATCAAGTTAAAACTTTATGTGTGACAGCTGCTAAAATGTTTAAATCTAGCTTTTTTAAACCTAGCATTTACAGAAATCCCTTAATCTTGACTATAATTTGTTGGCATTAGTATCTTAAAGTCATCCAGCTACTTGCCTACAACCGTGTCAATCTCCTGCAGCAGCTGCAGCTCCACATCTGGATTCTGTTTGAGGAGCAGCAGCATGAAGAAGAGGCTGATTGACAACGTGTCTGGTGCTGCAATCACCATCTCCAGCACACACTGTCTCACATTCTCAGCAGACAGTTCGCCATGACTCTGAAAACACACACACACATACATGAATAAGCTGACAAGCAGAAAAGATTTTTGACATTTTGGTTGGAGGAAGAGCTCAAAGGGCTTGAATAATGGAAAAAGGAAAAAAAAAAGTTGTTTAAATTGAAGAACTTTGGGACTATTTGTAAAAACAAAATAGTAGTGATTCTGTATTCAGACTCACCTGTGCGAATATGAGCTCTGCTGTGAAGTTGATGTTGTCCAGTTTGTCTGCCTGCTCCATTTCTTTCCTTTTCTGTTCTATGAGGCTCTCTATGGCATCTTGCAGCTCCTGGCTGTGAGATAACAAATGTATATCAGCCAGTCAAAAAACCTTATTTAGGCTTCTGTAAAAGTAGCCTGATAGCACTGATGATTAACTGATAAACTGACTTACGCTGCTGCCTTGTGCCTCTGGTGAATCCAGCCAAGTTTGAAGTAAATGTCAGGTTTGATCAGCACAGTTTGCCATGTGTCAAAATACTTCTGAATCTTCAGCAACAGTTCTTTCTCTGAACACACAGGGCAAACAGAAATGTATAAGAGTAAGATGATTTCAGTGTAACTCGCCTGACCCAAGTGTAGAATGTTTAATCTACTTTTCAAGCCAAACAGATGTTTTTATTTACAATTTACACGGACATAAAGTAACGATTAATGCTGGCTGACCCACCATTCACAGGTACGCCCAGGAAAAGTCTGTTGGAGATGTCGACCACAGTGCAGCGCAACAAACTGATAACGTCCACATGATCCAAACTGTCCAGGTCATCCAGGTGAGTCTGTGTTGAGGAGACACAAACCTCCAGTGTCTGCTGCAAGCTCGGGCCTGTCAGGGCTGGAAATCCAAGGGTTTGGGATCAAGGTTGGACAAATATTTTCTTTATCTAGTATCGCTGAATCATTCGATCAATAAGTTTGTCTGTAAAGTTGATTAATGCTTTAATATGTTACCTTTGGTGAAATAAGTGCGTATCTTTTTCCATATAGCTACATTGTTGTTAAATATGATGCCTCTTTCATTCATGCCGAGGCAGCTGAGTCCCTGCCTGCTTCCAAAACGTGAAGAATAATGTCCATTCTTCAGTACATGATGCACCGCTGATGCCCTGATGGTTAAAACAACAACAACAACAACAACAACAACATACAGATTAAAAATTTATATTTGAAATCAGTAAAATTATATTTAAATTAATTTATATTGGATTACATTTTTTGTGCTGATTCAAACAAATGAAGTTTTGGTGTTGATGATATCTTTTGATCTTTCTCTAAACAAAAAGCCTGACCAGGAACAGGGAGTGCAAGTTGTCTTTTTGCAAGAAATCCTATGTGCAATGCATTTGCATAAAACTGTGTTACTTTTACAATGCTGTTGTTTTTTGCATCCTCCTGGATTAAATATAATAACAATCATAAAAAAATACTGTTTGGCAACTTACTTCATGAGCATTAACAGAAATGACCAACCTGCTGAGTATGAGCGTCTCCTCTCCATTGATCCAGACTCTGACAATGTCTCCATACTTCTTGTTGTAGTAGTTGCTGGCTGTGCCAATACCAGTCCAAATGAATCTCAAATATGACAGAAGTGGCCCCAAACCCAGACAGAAAGGAGGACCTGTTGTGGTAAAGGAGAGTAAAAGTATTTCAGTACAAAGTCATTTGAATTGATTGAGTGAAAAAAGTGAGAGAAAATGCGAAGCTTTAAACCTGAGGTGAACTTACCTGGTACAGTTTTCTTGTCTGTGTGTCCCCAGGCGACCAGCAGCAAACAGACAAGCAGCATTAGAGCTCTTGATGCCACCGAGATGCCTGGCGATCCCACCGCAGTTGAATTTGAGGACATGGAGACAACCAGGTCTACTACCACGGTTTCCAAACCTACAGGAGTCATAGCACGCTCACAAGCAGAGATCACACCCATGAGAAGGCAGAATTAAAACGACCTGCAAACGACTGCAAAAACCCTCAACTGCTGCTCTGACTGATGAAAGCTGCCTCAACGATCCGCTTTCCCCTTATATGTGGTCTAAGCTTTTTTATGAGCTAGGTCATGGTAACACAGCAGACACAACAGAGGAGGAAAAGGGTAAACAATACACTCATAACCTTGAGTAGTTGGACATGTGCCTGTGCCCTTGAAATGTGCAGGATTTATTCGAGTGGGTACATGTTTCTGTGAGTGCCTCTGAGCCTCTATCATTGCTTGTATTTGACATTTTGGTGATGAGAAGCAATGTTGTTCCTCCTTTTGAACATCAAAAGAAAGCGAATGGAAGTCAAAAGAGCCCCCAGTCTGTGGGAATGAAGGAAAATCTGTGTTATTAATGTTATTGTTATTACAGCTCTATCTGTTCCACTTTATTAAATTCTCTGTTATTCTCAGAACTTTATCCAGACTTCAGTTACTTTCATTTTTTTCTATATAAAGAAAAAAAATGTTCAGTGTCTTTTTAATGGCTGAAGGGGTGGTTGACTTGAACAATGTGTGCATTTCTATCACTTTAATTTATTAAATTCAACAATTTAAATGAGCTATTTGGATTACTAATATTAAACATATTGTACAGTTATATCAAGTTTATGTGCGTTAACTTCTAAACCAAACTATATTTTGTAGTTTTTACAGTGTAACGCTGTGTTTTAGTCATTTTTTAGTAAAGGGATACACTGTGGGTTCACAAGGGGTCATTGTTGTCTTGATGCCAACTCTGCCAGCTATTTTTCGAGGAGAGGAAAAAAGAAGGACTTCCGGTTCGCATTTGAACACAAAAGAGACTATCAAATGATTGTTTTTTCCTTCACCATCACAGCTCTCAAAAATGAACTCTTTTAAAAACCAAACGACATTGACTGAGAGTGGGAGAGTTGACCACAGCTATCAAGGGAAGCTAACCGAGCTAACCGATCAAACCATCGCAGAGAGCTGGTTTTAAAAAAGGAAAACCAAACTGAAGAAGCTAAAGTGGTGAGTAATTATGAGATACATACACACATAGACATCCAGACAGCAAGAATTACCCACCATTTGTAGATGATGAGGACATGTTCTGTCCTTAAACACATCACAAATAGGGGGAGGGTTCAGGTTAGCTTGCAAGACTCACAGTCAGAACTACTCACTAGCTAAGTTAGCTAGCAATGAAAAGGCAGTAGAAAAAAAAAAATGGGAACAAATCAGGAAACTAGTACATTTCACAATAAAATATCTGTAAATTTACATGTCAGAGAAGGTGAATTTTAAATGCCGTTCACTTAAGATAACCTTCTGTGATGCCTTGTTGCTCTCTGCAGTTCAGGTTAAAAATAAAGGCTCTGTTAACTGTCAGAAAAATATATTTTTTTATTTTACTCTTTTCTACTCCATTTCTGATATGTAATTATTAATGTTGTTTATTAAGAACTTGGTAAAATATTAATGATTAATTTAACTTATTAATCTTGTTTTTTGTCACTCCAAGTTGCTTAAAGTATCATATAAATCTTTCTATTCCCTCTATTCTAGTTTCTTCAGGAAACGTTAAGGAATAACGTTTAAAATTCACAGTATTTGTCATTTTCCCCCATATTTCTCCATTAACAGTACATGGAGATGCAGAGCTGTGAGGCATTAAATGGGGTCTGTAGCTCAATTGCAAAATGAAGAGATCATCGGTTTAAATACATTTACTTTAATGCGATGACTATCATCATCATCAGAAAACCAAGTTCTTGACCTAAGATCTAAGACCTTATTTCAGGTCCAGAAAAGTGTGGTAACCAATAAATTTACAAAATAAATAAAAAGTTTTTAACAGATTTGAATCCGGAGTGCAGTTAAGTAAAGATCTCAGACCATCTATAAAAGCAGTTTGTTGTTTATAGTTATACATTTCACTCTTTGTTGAATTTAGCAGTCGTTTTCAGGCAGCTGTTGTTTTTTCTGAACTCTGTGAACTGTGTCTCTTGCCTCTGCTCGCTTTAAAGTCCAAGTGGATATGTTTCTTTTTGTTTTATTTTACTTGGCAATTTGTGACAAAGCAAATGCTGTTTGGCTTTATCTCAGCCGTCATTCCATTTGCTCATACTGTATAATGGACTCTGTGAATTCACTTACCGCCCACAGTCGAGTCCAAGAATGCCAATTGCTCAAATGGCCGACTGTGTGCTGAATCCCTGCCTTGATAGCGATGCCTAGATTGTTCTGCATGATTAGGCAGAGACAAGTTACTGTAACCTTGTCTCTGGGCTCTGTTGTTGTGGTCAACTACATCTTTGTCCCCACCACATGTGTAGGGAGTTGTTCAGAAGTGAACAAACAAAACTGATAAAAAGCCGAGGACAAGAAGTTAAATGTCACAATATGCATGATGTTTGAAAAACTCCCTTTTTACCTTTTACTTTTACATCATTATCCTGCTCATAAAGAGGCGGAAATTCTACATGTTTTCTTTCACATGTGATAAAAGAATGTTTGGATGTTCTTTAGTATATATTTATTAAAAGGAAGTAGTGATATATAATATATAAAGATGAGAGTTGGCAAAGAGATGATAACAGCTAGATGGTAAACTCCCTCCTTAACTCTCCTACACTTTCTCCCTCTGAGTGTGTAGCTCGACTGCTTGCTTCACTTACATAGTATGTTGTGTAAATTTGATTCTCCCTAATAACGCCTGTTTCTTCTTTAGTTCAGTTAAAATTGGGCTGTTTTTAGACATTCAATGGATGTAAGTATTTTATTTTGTAAATTATTTATCTGTTCACTTTCTTTAATTTTCTCAAGTGTGCTATATTACTTTTATTCTTAATGACTTTGTTTAATTGTAGCGTTAAGATATAATGCATATTTTATACTTGGGAAACTTCTTGGAAAGTGGCATGAAGAAAAGAACATGTTTATTTGAAATAGAAAGAAGAGGCAATGGGAGGATAAAATATTTTGGGAGGACATGTCAGGTTATCTGGCTGTCCTTGGCCAGAAGCGGTGAGAAAGACATGGACCTCTCAGTCCCGTGGTAAGAAGAGAGATATGGCTGCTTTCCCAGCAGCTTCACCTGAGGAAGGAGGAAAGAGAGCCAGAGAAGGTCAGTCAGAGACCAGAGGTGGTGAAGCTTTTGTGAGTATGTGGACAAAATTACACCATATAGTTGATGTTAATGGATGGAGAGTGCAGTGAATTACAGACAAACAACCTCAACCCTTAAGGCGGTACGTATGTGCACATCTCCACATCTTCTCGAGCCATTCAAGCTGTCAAACAACTGGCTGTCAGTAACCTACAGCCTCAGGCAATAGAACTTATAGTAATACAGTATGTTTATTTGAAATTGTCTACTTGTACTTGCACTTTGGAAAGTGAGGATATTTTTGCTGGTCCTCACAGTTTTAAAATGGATGTTTTGAAGGTAAGACTTGGTTAAAAAGGTTTTGGTTTGGGTGAGGAGTTCGGGAATGTCCTGCGTAATTGGTGGTCCTCACAAAGATAGAAAAACAAGATTTTGTGTGAGCACATGTGTGCATCATGCACAATAGTTATATGGGGCACAACATGGCTGCAAGAACACATACAGCATGCAGTAGGTCAGCTTCATGAATCACCAGAGATGCCAATTAACTGACTGACTGAAACAGACTGTTACTGAACTAATTACAGAAAAATGGGGCAGTTACACCTAAACTTCAATTTTCAGATGAAATAACTGCCACCTTTCACAGTGACGAATGCTTCAAATGCCTGGATCTGATGTGTTTTCTGCTGATCTGTCATGTCTCTCTTGAAATGTCATTTTTCTGGCCTAAATCAGAGCAATGGAAATGGGTCATTATTGCGGCTGGTGGATGGGAGCTGTGAGGATGTGATGAGGATCAGCGCCGAGGGGGAAAAAGCAAGGGAGGATACAGGAGTTGGGTAAGAGAGGGCATGAACCAATGGGAACCACAATGATGTTAATGCGTTTTGATATAATGTTTTTTTCTTTTAATTCAGAGGTCGCTCTCCTGTAATTCAAAGATTGCAAACACAAATGTAAACATCAGTGATCTGTCAGCTTGTTGTATGCTGTCTTGCATGCTTTCATTTGTCATATATTCATGTATATGAGTGCTTTTGTGCTCACATCGTATAAACGTGTGTGTGTGTGTGTGTGTGTGTGTGTGTGTGTGAGTGATGTCAGTCTGCCCACGGCATTGCAGTAGAATGGGTTGTGCTGAATATAAATCAGGTGACTGAACAGGCGGGGGTTTCTTCCCAGACAAACCCAGAAGATTGTGTAATGCCCACTCCTACATTACTGGTTTACTTGTGCACACGCATGCACGCACGCACACACAAACACAACCCTTTCTCCACTCGGTGAAAAACACAACAAGCAGTGTACTTACCAGTCTGCCTTCAGAGAGACCACCAGGGTGGAGCGCAGACACTGAAGCTGACTGGACCCTATTAGGAGCTTTGATATAACCTGGAAAATCCTTGAATTTAAGTGTTTCCTGTTGGATTAGTTTTGCTTCAGTTTGATTGATTAGATTGATGATCTCAACGTCTTGGACTACTAGGTTGTAAACTTGGACTTTCTCCATCCATCTATTTAACTTTTGTCCTTTGATATTCACTGCTGTGCTGGAACTGTATCAGCCTGTGGATGCTGAGGTTGGTGGGTGACCCTCAGAAGAGAGGAAGTGAAGTGGTAACCATGTGGATCCCGACCCCCAGCATGACCCTCCCTCAGCGGATGGTGCTGTACGGGACGTGCATTGTGGCGTTGATGAACTCTGTGGGCCTTCTGGTCCTCTTGGTCCAGCAGACTCAGCAACGTGTCATGCTGGAGCAGACAGAGGCAAGATTGACAGAGGTGGAGCAGAGCTCGGTGGTGGAGTTCCTGCAGGAGGTGCCCAGAGGAGCAGCAGGGATGCAAGCGGGACATCCACAATACCAGTACCAGTATCAGTACTCCAGAAATAAGAGAAGTAATGAACTGGAGAAGGAGCAACAGCAGGTCAGCCAGGAGGTTGGAGAAGAGGTCCAACAGCAGGAGGCCAGCCAGGAGGTGGGAGAGGAGACGGAGAAGAAGATGAAGCATGAGCTGAAGCACAAGCACCGACACAGCCAGAGTTATCACAAGGCACACGTGCAGGATGACATGATGATGATGATGACTTACTCCATGGTCCCGGTGAGATGAGAAACCTGCTGGTTGGTTGTGTGTGGGAGAGAAAGAGTGAGGACAGATTTATAAACTCTGTACACAATTTATAATATGAAACTGGGATGACCATCTGGTGAAATGGGCAAAGGACCCTGGGTTTGTGATCTTCAGGGGGCCCAAAGGTTGTGGTCCTTTGTTTAATTGCAGTTTCTTTGGTGATACTGCATGCACAGCTGATGCAATACAAAATAATAAGGAAAAACCAGCATTATTGCATAAGCTTGAGGCCCTTGAAAGTGTCATTTAAATAAGCATACTTTGCTTAAGTATTTCCATTTTGAGCTACTTAATGCTTATACCAGTCTCAGTTTATAAAATATGAGTCATTGTTAATAAGTAAAAAACTGTATTTAAAATAGTGAAATTAGCTGAACGCTTATTATATATTAAGTATAAAGGTGATACTTTTATACTTCACTGTAACACTAAGTAATATTTTAAGTTTTAAGTGATGGAGCAGTTTTATAGTTTTATTTTGCTACTTTTATGTGAGTAAAGGACCCGACTCGCTCTTGCTTCACTGATTTAAAAATCATTGCATTACAGTATGTGAATAATATTTTGATATCTTCTCTTTCTCTGCAGATCAAATTGTTGATCGACATTTGCAACAGCACCAAAGGAGTATGCATAGCTGGTATGTCTCATTTCTGTTAAACCACCTACTCGCGTCAGAAATATCACTTTAAATTCTCTGACATTCTCACAACCTTCTGTTTCAGGACCCCCAGGACCGCCTGGTAAGTGAACTCTTAGTCTTAAAACCAAATTTAAACTGTAACCGTACTATACGTCTCCTTTGTGATTTAGTGACCCATATTTTTTCTGAATGTGTTGTCCACTCTGCCCGTGGTAAAGACATTTTATGTTGCTGTAGGTTTGCCTGGTGCAGACGGTATGCCCGGCCACAATGGGACTGATGGCATCCCAGGACTGAATGGACTGCCCGGGGCTGATGGGAAACGAGGGAAAAAAGGTAAGAAAGTAGCGAAGCCCTGTTCTGATTTTACTCACTGACCATTTTTTTTTTTTTTTTTTATGTCCTCAGGCGATGCTGGCCATTTTAGTGAAGCACTTTTGGTACAATGTAACAGTCAAAGGGTTGAGTGTAACCGGGGGTTAAAAAGACCAAAATACAAAGCATACACAGTCATTTAAAATCACACACACACACACTCAGACATGGACACAAAGTCAAATCACTCAGTGTGCTCATCCGTCCATGTATCACAGCGATGTCAGTTTATTTTTCACAGTGGGTTCGTCTTGTGTTTCATAAACGACTGAAGAGGTTGAAACAGCTGCTGTTCTGTCACATTATCAGAAAATGTTATTCAATTCTGCGGCTAAAAGAACCGGAAATATTCTCCCACTCCACTCAGTTCCCCTCCACAATGATTCATGGCATGATTCACCCGAAAAAAGTCAATGGAATAATTCTTGGTTTTAACAATGGAGCAAAGTGTATTGAGTTTATGAATGCAGTCCTGGAGCTGTTTTGCATAATAACCTCCACAGGGCCGCCAGGTGACAAAGGAGACCCGGGTGAAAAAGGGGAGCAAGGAGAGCCTGGTCCGCCTGGAGAGAAGGGACAGCCATCCAATGATGTCATTATTGAGGGTAAGAACAGCAGAGTTTTACACTGTTTAACTTTAAACTGATGTCGGATGTAATGAACTGCAAATAATACCTTCAGGTTATCTTTTCTGTTTAAAGATAGCTTAGATATTGTCCTCTCTTCTTTGCACAGGTCCTCCTGGTCCTCCAGGACCTCCTGGGCCCATAGGACCTCCTGGACCTCCTGGTCCTCAGGGGCCTCCCAGAACAAGGCACCACAGAGCCAACCTTCAGGCTGCTCAGACTCTTGGTGAGAGGTTATTTCTGAGATTTTATCTAACATGTGCTCTGCAGTTGACATTGAATAGTTGTCAAAATTTTAAATATATTCATCGCTGTGAATAATTGAAGATGAAATTGTTTCTTACAGGGCTGTTACATGTAATTCCAAATGATGAAACCGCATCTGTAATGGAGGCAGTGAAACTACATGAGAAGCCTGCAAAGAAGAACGGTGCGTTTTCAGTTGAATGTGTCTTTTTATATTATGTGAGCTACAGTATGTGGTTAAGATGTGAAGATCTGAGCTTCTTGTGATTTTGTTTCCCCTCAGAATGCCTGATCAAGTCTCTGATCAACCCCAGGAATGTGACAAAGATGGAGACCACTTTTGGTTCCTGGATGAAAGACACCGCTCGGCTGAACGATGAGCGAATATGGGTGGCAGAACACTTTTCTGGTAGGTTGAGAACGTAGGACAGTCAGCCAGTGTGGTCAGTGTGGACAATAACAGAAAATATCTTGATCTTTGTATTTTAAACCCAAGTTTAGATTTTGTGTGGCAGAGTAATGCAGCAGTGTTAGACTATAGGATTCTATATAAGCTTTTCACTGTGAACATTTCGCCTGTTCTCCCTCAGGTCGTGTGCTGAAGGAGTATAAAAGCATCGCCTCCTTTCAGAGCAACAGCAGCAACATTGTGGATGTAAGAAAGTTCTTCCAGGGCTGCGGCCACACCGTCCACAATGGTTCCTTCTATTATCATATCGCTGGTTTATCGAGCATTGGCAGGTAAGTCGGCAGACAGGTTGATGAGGAGTCTGGTGTTTTGCTATCTTTTCCATTTTTTACAACTTGCTGCATGTTTATTTTCAGATATGACTTTGAAACCAAGAAGCTTCACATGCTCACAATAGAAAACGCTTTGTACAACAACCTCGCCTACCTGCTCCAAAATTCAAAGACCTACTTCAAGCTGGCTGCAGACGAGAACGGCTTGTGGCTGATCTTTGCCTCAAGTGTAGACGAGAGCATCACGGTGGCCCAGCTGGACCAGAAGACCTTCTCTGTCACATCCTACATAAACACCACTTATCCTCGCACCAAAGCCGGCAACGCCTTCATCGCATGCGGCGTCCTGTATGTCACCGACACCAAAGACACCAGAGTCACCTTTGCTTTTGACCTGCTGAAGGGGAAGCCAGTCAATATGACCTTTGACCTGAGGTCTCCAGGTGGCGTGCTGGCGATGCTCTCCTACAGCCCGAAGGACAGACACCTGTATGTGTGGGATCAGAGCTACGTCAGGCTCTACGTGGTTCACTTCATCTCAGACGAGTGAGAAACACAAGTGACGAGTGAACACACACAGCATGCAGACGTGACTGTTACATAATGAGAGAAAAATGTCTGCTGACTTCCATGTATTCAGTCCTTCTTTGGGAATTGGTCATATTAAGGTTTTGAAAAGAAATGTACAGTCACTTATTGTCCTGTAGAATATTCCCATCAGATGAAGGTGTCATTGTTTTGTTAAAAATCACCATTTAACTTAAGAAAATCAGTTTTTGATCAATAGCTATTGTGATAAACACTGAAAACTGCTGTATTTTTTTCTGTTGGCAAAATACATGTGAAAGTTTGGAGTTGCTGACAGTTTTAAAACTTTTAATCATTTTGTATTGAACAGTTCCAATTTTTTTACAAACCAAACTTATAACTTAACTTTTGTGGCCCTTTGTGTAAGCTTTTGCATTATTTAGTGTGTGCGAATGACAACCTTAATTCAAAAAAAGTTGGGATACTGGGTAATGAAACAGGAAATAATCATTTGCAAATGAAACAAAATGCCCCTGAGTCCATCCATCCATGATGTAATCATCTCTCTCTAAGTGGTGAACCTCAGTCCATCCTTGCTTGTGAATGACTGAGTCTTTCAAAGATGCTCCTTTCACACCCAATCATGATACTCTCACCTGTACCTAAAAACCTGTTAACCTATGGAATGTATCTAGGTATTTTTTAGGCATTTCACACCTTCCTCAGTCTTTTGTTGCCTCTGTCCTAACATCTTTAGACATCTTAATGGCATTTATTTATAAAAAAAACCAATAAGTCTATTTAAAACATTAAATATGTTGTCTTTGTGCTGTTTTTAGTTGCATTTATCTCAAAAATAATTGGCAAATTATAACATCCTGTTATAAAACAGGTTCTATTACAGGATGGTTTTTATTTCTCAAACAGCATCCCAACTTTTTTGGAATCAGGCTTTATGTGGTTTTTTAATAGATGTCCATGTTGTCCCCTCTGATGTTCTGTACACAGATGGTCCTTCTGCCTTTGTAACGAAACAGCATGGCCCCTGGTTGCTTATACTTAAAAAGTAAAAATAAATAAATAAATAACCGCCAATTCACCCTGATGAAATAAAAAGAATTTATTCACTTTACAAAGGTAAAACTCTGACCATGACCTGTTCTCTTAAACACCTCCAGACTCAAGTGCCCTAGTAAGCGTCAACCCACGATATTGGCTTGTTTTTGCAGTATTACATGCACACGCACATACACACCAGACGCCAGAAGGATCATCGGTAAAACACTTAAGATACATACAGCACACGTAGTGGGCAGAAAGAGGGAGAGAAACACAAATCTCTTTAATAAATACCATACATACACTTAACAAAAGTTACAACTAATCCAGCTGGTATGATACAAACCAAAAATAAAGAAATGCTTTCATGTTTGTACAAGCTGTTGTGGTATTTCATATATATATATTTATATAATTTATATATTAAAACTATTTCAAACGTTTTACTACTAGGCCAAATAAAGCCAGACATTCATTTGTATATAACAGTTTCTTCTTCAATAACCTAGTATTTATTTGAAATAAACTTTTAGTGTCTCCAGAATTTGAGTGCAAATATCTATTCCTTATGGATGAAACAGTAAAAACAACTAGCGAGGTAACACACACTTACATACAGTAGACTGTTGCACATTTCCCAGTCAAGTACAGTAAAACCCCTTACATTCCTAAAATAAAAGGCAATAAGTTAAAAAGTTTTACAAAGGAATGGTCAACCAAACAAACACAAACATATAAATAATCCAAATAATAAAATAAAATTAAAAAAAAAAAAAAGAAGAAAAATTCAAGAAATATTTTGTGCAAAACCAGAAGTGAATCTTTGTGTTTCTGCTCTGGGTGGGTGGGTGGGGGGGTTGTTTCGGGTTTCGGACCAGACAGATGGAAACATTGATATCACAGTCACAGGAATAAAACACATCATCTTCCGATCAGGAATGTTCTAGCAGTGAGTCTGCCGCACAAACAGGCATTTGAGGGCAGGTGGGCGGGCAGGTGTACAGATGGTGGACACAGCAGAGTGAACACACACTCACACACACACACACTCGGCGACCACACAAGGTTGGGTCGAGCCCGAACCAGGAGAGGCTCGAGTGAGTGACGGGCAGCCGGTGAAATGGGGAGCGGGGGGGAGCGGGCCAGGGGGTGGGGTGTCACTATAGGAGCGATGCACCATCAACTCTTCCATAAGGGCTGAGAAAAGCTGGGGAAAAAGGCGGGGGGAGGGGAGGGGAGGGGCAAAAACCATTAAAACAAAATGCAGAGTCCAACAACTCGATTCACACTGGAAACCACTGACTTAATAACAAACCACAGTGCTGGTTACAGTAGATGCTAAGATTTTCAGCTGTGGGCACAAAATGACGACAGTTACACACTTTTAAAATTTTTGCTTGAGCACTTTTACAGAGCACTATCAATAGACCTGTGATTGCACCGCGTAACGAGAACAGGACATGCATAGCTTCCCTATGGACACACTCTAAGAGTAGAGATTCTTCAATAAAATTACAATAAATCTAGCTTTAAAATCAAGTATGATACCTTTTGCTTGTAACTTTGCTTTCAGCCTTTGGGAAACAAAAAAAGAAAAATATTTGCAGCTCCGTTTCTTATTCTGGATATGATTTACATCATCTGTAAACCCCATGAACACTGCACACTCTGAAAGAGGCCAAAAGCATGGTGATTTTTTTGACTAACTCTTCCCCATCAGTCACACTAATAATGCCTAGCGAGTGTTACATAAGCCTTTTGTGTTTTTTCTTTCTCTCCGTTTCCTCTTTGGACCCTCAGACGTGGAATGAGACGTTACAGGACGTCGACTAAGCTGCTGGGGATGTTGTAGCGGTCAGGAAGGACCCTCATCTTCAGGGTGCCGTCCGCTCCGCAGGTGAAGATGCGGTTACCGGGCCGTGTCTCCACCTGCATGACACCGGCGCCGATGTTGCGGAAGATGGACTGCTTGGCATGCTCCGTGCTAAAAGAGTGCATGAGCCCGTGGCCGGCTAACTTCCACACCTGGTGTTGGAGAGAGCAGAGAGAAGAGACAACAGGTGTAAGGTTTCTCTCCTCTCTTTTTTTTTTTTTTTACACCAACCTACTGTTTCATTTTTTTTCACTGTGGAGAGCCTTCTGTGACTGCTGCCACTGCCAAGTGCTGGGACACTTTTAAGTGCTGTGACATTCTCAAAATGGTGCAGAAAAATTTATTTTGTACAGAACAAGTCTGTCTCTTTATCAGACAGCATCTAATTTAAAACAACTGCTAAGCAAGCTGACAAATGTCTAAACCAAAGCAGCACTCAAAAGCGGCCCGATTGAGAGGCTGAAGAAGAATACGGGTCCGTTTCCATCTTTTTTCTCAGAGTTCTAACCTTTTTTGGCTTTTGTGTATGCAGGAGTTGTTATGACCACCAATTATGACCACTGCAGACTTGTTTTTTTAATCTCATAACACAGGTGGTTTATCTGAGTGCTCCCCAGCGTCCTGCCAGCACTCCTCTGACACACACGGACCCTGAGTTTGGTCACTGTATTTAAGTGGAAACTGTGTTTTTACGTCACACCAAGGACAGATGTCTCCGAACTACGTCTGTTTCTGGTGCAACATCAGTCCACTGAAACTCTGGTAAATTTTTTTTTCAACAAGGGCAAACTAAATTCTTACAGTAATTTTGCATAATTTATAGAATGATGCTTAAATAAAGTAGTTATTTGAATTATCCACCTTATAACCAGTATATTCATTTAAATAAGCAGATAAGTAGAATCTATAAATCAGTGTTAGCGGTGTGTAAGGTTTTTGCTGTCAGCAGCTGCTTTATGCAGACACTGAAACTTTCTCCTGCAGTTCATTAAATCTTGGCAGCCATCACAAGGCTGCAGGACAGATGTGATGATAAAGCTGCAGTATTTGATTTAGGCACAGCGCTCCACTGTGTTTCAGCTTCATTAAATCTTGAGCAAAAGACACCAGGCTGCTACAAAATTACCTCATATACCTCTGCACACATGAGACAGGTCGGCTGTGACACAGCATTGTGCTGTTCGTGCAGGAAATGAGGGAATACTGGGCCTAATTAATAACACACGTCATGACTTTCTTTCCAAATCTCTTTTCACAGTTTCCTTCACTGTAATTGATAAGTCTAACTGGCAATTTGTAAACACAGGATTTGTCTTATAAAATTACAAGCAGTAAATGTCACATTATTTTGGCCTTCTCTGCGTTTACCAGTCCTGCATCAGGGCTACATGTCATTGACACCGATGCTGAAGTCATTCAAAGACATGAGAACATAAATCCTCCTCAGTTCACATTCAAAGTTTCATAGTAAAAGTTAATGCGTTTTGGCAGCTCAGTGAGGAAGTGATGGCGCACGCATTACCTTCATGTTGCCCTCTGCGGAGCCAGTGACGAAGAAGTCCTCGAAGGCATCCAGTGCGAGGGCCTTGATGGCTGAGTCATGGGCCTGGAAAGTGTGGAGCAGCTGCCTCTGGCGGATGTCAAACACACACACAAAGCCTTTTCTGCCTCCAGTGATTAGCAGCTGCTGTTTCTGAGCATACTGCAGCACAGTGGCCCCATTCTCATGGCAGGGGAACGCTGAAAAGGGTGGGAGGGAGGAAATGTGGAAATTGGATCACAAACTGTACTTATATACAGAGGAAAATGAAAGAAATAAACTTGTTAGAGCTTTAAGATTTCCTACCATGGACCATAGTATTGCTAGGTGAAATCAGAGTGTCCCACAGGCAAACATTTCTGTGGGAAAAGTCAAAGCAAGGATAACGTTTGTCAGTTGATACCAAAAAAGAGAGATAAGTGATGGTTTAATGGTGTTGCTCCTCAGTTCAGATGCAGACCTGTTATCATTGGACTGTCCTGCTGTGGCAATGAGGCTGGAGGACGTGATGAAGGCAAAATCACCGCAGGTCTTAGAGTGGCACTGCCAACTCTGCCGGCAAAGAGGAAACAAGAAAAAAAACAAACAAACATATTTTTATTAACTTTGTTTTGTGACTAAAGAAGTGAACAAGGAGGAGGGAGGTGATCTCACCAGGTAGGGCTTTGGATTGGAGGACGTCTGGTTGACCTGCCAGAGACTGAGGAAGCCCTCTCCATCAGCAACTCCACACTGGAAACAGAGTGCAAGGCAGTCAGAGCAATCACACCAAAACAGACCAAACACAGACGTTGCAGTGTGTGTGTGTGTGTGAGTTCGTGTGTTTGTACCTTATTGCCCTGGGAGTTGAAATAGAGTCGGGTGACTCTGGCGTTGCCTGCTTGTCTGAAGCAAATGAGCTGCTGAGGTCTGTTCCATTCAAACATTCTCACACTGCCGTCCTGAGCTCCCGTCATGTCTGACACACACACAAAAAAACACACACATATACATTACACATACATAAGGAGAGGGAGGAAAAGGGACAAACACAAGAAGCGAGATGGAGGCAGACAGAGGAAAAAAGAGATATATTAAAAGCAGAAGAAAGAAGATAAGTAATGAACCAAAAGACAAGTAAATTAAAAAGTACACTAGTGAAAACCTTTTATACAAAGACTTCATGTTGGCACTTACAATACTGATAGATGGGATGAGACGTCATTCTCTTCACATTATTTAGATTCCTCTTCATGATCTGAAAAAAATCAATGAAAACATCAATTTTCAAATCACACATCACTCAGATTATATCAGTTAAGTCATCAGTTACGAGCATATCTGCTTTTTAAAAGCTTCTTTCTTTTCTGCTGTCTGACAGCTTATCTATTGTTTTCAAAATGTGTCCCTTATTCTTGTTTGAACCTTTTTTTTATTGTTTATTGTGTACATTGCTTGTGTCATAATTGCTGCACACTGGAAAAAAGACAATTCACTGGCATTCACAGGCATTAAACGGCTGGATCTTGATTAACCAAACCCCCCCCCAGCAGGGAAAAGACAAGCCTGTTCTGTAATCCACTGAGCCTGTTTGAAGCACTCTGTCCTGTCTTTTCTTGGTGTATCACACTCAACAGTTATCAACATGGCTGGGACATTTTGAACCCTGACTGTGTGTGAGCGTGACGCAAATCTGTATCTTGGGCCACCGGCTGAGAGAGCTGCTGCTATCTGTGTTTATACGTGTCCATCTCTGCCATTCAAACACAGCCCTTCTCTGTATCAGCCTCCACAGACTCAGCACACCAGCTGTTTAGTCGGCATTGCTCAGTTTGGCTCGTCAAAGATAAGAATTAAAAATATAAACTTCTGAAAATGTGTAGGAGCAACAGTCTGAAAAAATTAAATGCAGTCATTCACCTTTTTAAGTTAAATAAAGCATCTCTTGTGGAGCACAGACTGTTATGAAATGAGACTGCATACTGGTGGCACATGTTCTTTTCTGTCTGGAGTCTTTAAAACAGAGCTAAGTTTCCCCCTACTGACTATTTCTGGGAACTGCAATCCCATTGCTGCCAGATTTGGACTGTGTTTGAGTATTTCTGAGTCTTCAGTGCAGAGATTCTTACCACACTGGCTCCCATGCTGGTCTGCCCGCTGCCGAGCCAAGGCATGGATGCAGAGACGGGCATCTGTGGCGGTGCAAAGGGGACAGAGCTGGCCTGGGCGATGTTGGTGTGAGAGGAACGATGGTCTATGTCGTCAGAGCTGTGGAAGAAAATACAACCATTAACTGTCATCAGGAAATTTGTTTGAGTGATGTCTGAAAACATGCACGATGACTCAGTCTGCTATTCACACATTAAATATTTAAGTCAGTTCCAGTGTTTCTGTGGGGTTCATAAAGTTAAAATTTAAGACTTTTTATAACCTCACTGATACCACAGAGGAGGTAATTTAATACCTGTTTTATATCAGCCAGAGTGTGACATTATGATGGAGAGCCAGAGGGTGTGAAATGGTCAAGCATTATTTAATACTGTGTCACATTTTTTTCCATTACTTGCTAGCTGCAAGTCTCAATAATTCATTTTGCAATTAAATTTTAGATGAGTTGAATCTTGCCTTGAAAAAAAAAAGATTAGAAAATGCACGGAGGAATTGAAATATTATTAATATTTTATTAATTTAAGTATTTGCAAAAACTGACACTTGCCAATAATGACGTGATTTTTTGCAGCAGCAGTAGCTATCTGTAGTGAGAGTTCTTACAAGGTCTAACAGTCTCAACTGAAACCCCTCAAATAAAGACTGAACAGCCTGCACACACAAAGCACTGCTGCAACAATCTCACTTTTAGTTTCTTTGTGTCTAACGTCTTCTGACAGCCCGCGAGTGGATACAAAAACCTTTAATAACTAACATTACTGCCTTGGGCAGCCCTGCGGCTCACCCTGTACTCAGAGCAAGTCTGGGAGATGAGGAGAACTGGCCCTTCACCAGGATTAACCTCTGGCAACTTTTCTCTTGCCATTTTGTGCCCAATTCATCTGAAGTTATTTTGCATTACATGTTACCTGAAGTTATTTAGGGGTATTAGGTTGGAATAAACACATGATGAATAGTTTGATTATGACTTTAAAACTGTTTCTTTAAGGTTGAATCCTGCGTTTAATCTGCCCTGAATCTCACCTGCGAGACTCCTTGTCAAAGTCCTCTCCTATCCAGATGTAGGGCTGGACAGCCACCAGAGTAGACACATCCACCTCCTGGACGTCATGAGTGGAGGCCAACACTATCTCATTGGAGTTAGCCTGAAAATGGAGGGTAACAGAGGGGAAGACAAAGAAAAAAGACATTTAAAGGTAAAGGTCATAACAGTTTGCTGTGATTTTCTAGAGAGGAACTGAAACGTATTTGTGAAGTCAGAGGAAGGATCCTGGAGAGGATTATGTAATTACCCCGAACCAAATTACTGAGGTCTTTCCAGGAAACTTCCATGGAAATAATTATGAAATGACTTGTAAAATAAAAAGCTTCCTGGTAATTTCATCACACACAAACACTGCTTACCTTATTGATGGCAAAAGCCATGATTATATCAGACTCCTTATGAATGATTTTAGCTTTTCCACCTGGGTAGCCCAGATCTGCCTCCACCTGGAAAAGTCAAGAAAACACGATGCATCAAGATTAAATATTTAAATAAAATCAAAGCTACTGAAGGGAGTCTCCGTAGGTCACTGAGTGAAAATTTGAAAAGTGCTTGTTTAGAGGACTATTTTTCTTAAAAATGTTTGTATTAAATTAATTTCCTTCTATTATGAGCAGAGAAAAATATATATACCACCAAAAAACTTGTTCAGGCAAAGATATTCCCATTTAATGTAAAGACAGCATGAAGTACAGTTACAATCAAAGAGGGAAAAAAGAGAATTCATAGAAAAATGTGGAGGTAAACATTTGAATATTTACAGTTTTGACTGTTGACCTGGGATTCCCCAGTAATAATAATAACACCCTGCAGGATTAGCAAGCCTTACACAGCCCCTGACAGTGAGCATGCAAGTTAGTAGGTCTACTGAATGTGCCAGCTCTCTTAAGAGGAGCCTTTTCTTTTCTTTTTTTTTTTTGCTTTAGGGTCCAGCAGAATCAGTCCAGCTAAAGAGGAGGAAGGAGTGAGAAACACAGGGAGACGTGTTATTGGCAGGGATCAGATGTGAGGTTATGTGAGTGGATGTCAAAGGTGTCCAAAGTGAGAGGGAAAGATCAGACATTAGATCTAAGCCTTACAGCCTTGAGTTGATTTTATGCCAGGAAAAAAAAAAAGCCAGAGGAGTCACTTTCAGGCCAAGCTGGAGTGGAGACATCAAGAGCTTCACCCAGTTTGGTGCTACAGTGCAAAATTTAACCCCGTGCAACTGGTGCACAGTCATTCTGTTAAAGTTAAATGTACTTGCTCCTCAACACTTGGCTTTGCAGTGACCCCCCCAGACAGACAGACGGACAGACGGACAGACAGAGCCAGGGCCTGGGCCGGTACAGGAAATGATACTACCTTATAGGGACTGCTAGCTCCTGCTATGCAGTTTGGGCTTATACGGTCCATATGGTTCTCTACAGACTACACAACACACACAAAGGCAATATAGACACAAAACACACCAACACGGCACGACACGACACAAAACACATGCACAAACATAGAAAAATAAAACATGGAATGAAAAGAAAATGCAAAAAGGTTGACAAGATCTTTGATGCATACTTGGTGAGAAAATGTAAATAACTCAAGATGCAGTGCACCTCATTAGCATAAATATACAGTAATGTAGGAGGATAAATGAAGGTGGGAACTATGGATGTGACTGCTAAAGCTTAATGTGAAGATATCTGTTTAAGTTGTAACCACATATAAACTAAGGAAGAAGCTAGCGCCATAATCCCTGGGATTTTTGCCTTGTAATTGGCAGCTACAGCAGCAGACTGTCATGACAGTGATTACATAATGACTCCAGACATCACAGAAGGCAGTGAACTGTCCTGTACTGTGGCTGAAGACAGGGGAGTCAAAGCAATGATAACGATAAGGGCAAAAATATCAACAGCAGAGATAAATGCTCAGTGAGCACTTCTCTGTGCATCACAATGAAGTGATGCTCCACAGGCATGTAAACCTACACTTTGAACAGTCATTTAGACAAGTGGCCAAAGTTTAAAGGCCTCTAATGAAGAACTATATAATCTTAGTCTTCAAGTTTATGTATGCTGCTATTGCAATACAAAACAATAGATGGACTCTATTTTACATTGTCATGGTTTCCCTACTGTAGAAATGATTTGCAAAAAGAGTTAAAATGATATCAAAATCTATACTAAAGTGGCCCATGTACAATGTCCTTGACTAAAAGTCAACACTTGACACACATACCAAAAAAAAAATTGAGCGGTTAAAAGATAAATTTTGTTTTACAGATTACTTTAAATTTCTGATAGTCACATGTGAGACAACCTCACTTTTAAGAAATGTAATTCTCAACAGGATATAGTCTTATATTTGAGCCATTACAGTGATCTTGTGGAGGGTAAGTGAACAAAAAATAATACAAAAATATAAAATAAAATGACTTGTTAAATAAAAAATGGTGGGTTTAATCTCTGAAGCTAATGAAAAAACAATCAGATGTGTTTTTAATGCATATGAGCTTCTGACCTCACTCTGCTTCCTTTTCTTTGTAAAGATGTAACGGATCAAAGTCTCCTGAAGAACTTCCTGTTTAACCAGGAAATGCCAAAGACGACGGGCCGGGAAAGACTGATGGTTCTTTGTCCTGAAAGAAAAATATGGACAAAAGTTCTCAGGTTGTATACATGCTTTTAATTACCCAGTTCTGGTGAGCAGTTTTGTCTGTATATGATTTCAAACTCACTTGAAGGGTGTGTTGTCTGGCTCCAGCATGGCCTTGTGCCGGAGTATGGCGGGGCCACCTCCTGCACTGAGGTCAGTTGGGTAAGTGTTGATATAGTTTGGAGGTGGACCATCAAACTTGTTCATTCTTTCCAGCAGAAGTTGCTCCCAGTTCTCTAAAGTCTTCAACACAGCGTTGCTGAGGGGCGACGTAACTGGCAGGTCTGTGGCACAAAGTCATATACATGAGTATGAACTGCATACAGGCAACAGCAAAACCAACAGTTTACTCACACAAAACTTTCTCAGATGATACTAAGTTAATTTTTGTATCAAAAGTGAATGAATCTTACTGTAAATAAATGTTTAATGTGATGTTTCAGATCAATGATGAGGTGAGTTTGTACCTGTAAAGTCAAGGCCAGTAAGAGGAATAAAGTTCTTGACGTTGTGATGAGCCAGTTTCACCATGACCAGGCGGATCAGAGCCCAGCTGCACACCACGCAGACAGAAATGCATAGGATTTAAAATCTGACACATAAGCTCCTAATAAGGTGGAAGAAATGCAATAAGAGAGGAAGTCCTACCTGTAGGAGTTGGGGTCAGAGTGCTCCGTCATCTGTGTGTCAGAAAGGAAGGCATCATCATCATCATCTTCATCCTCCGCGCCGCTTTCATCTGAGTCACACAGAGCGTTGCTATCTGACAGCGGCAGGAAGGGCTGAGAGGGAGGAAGTAAAGATAGAAGAGAAGAAAGTTATGACAAAGGCAGATAAGAAGGCTGTGAGTCACTAATCTTATCGAGAATTTGATGCCTTACTTTGGCCACAAAGTAGTCCCACATGCTCAGCTCTGGGGGGATGAACTTCTCCCTGTACGTGGGTCTCTCTGTGGGCACAGGAGGTGGGGTGGCCGGTGTCTCCTTCACAGGGCGTCCAGGAACGAGCATCCTCATGTTGAACCTGCGTCTGTATCGATCCACATCCTCCGCTGGGGGCTGAGGAGGAGCCACTGGGGGGGGAGGAGGAGGTGGAGGAGGAGAACGAAAAAGATGGTATCTTTCAAACACAATAAACTCTGATAAGGTCAGTTTGCAGCTGTCGGCAGTATGCTGCAGTTTTGTACAAATGAAGAGAGGATGAGCTGAATTTCAGCAACATTTTGAAGCCAAAAGAAGGTCACGAAATAGATCACGGGAAAGTTAACTGGATCCACACTCTACAGGTACTGGACTATTCATGATAGAGCTCAACTGTTAACGTTGAACCGTTACCTTAATCTTGTCAAAAATGTGTTTTCTGTCTACAATATAACTTTGAGTTATATTGTATGATATATTGCACAAATATTGTGTAGACTATGATGAGTCATAGCACACAAAGGACACACTCAGAAAAGAGAGCAACAGATGCACAAATACAAAGGATGGAGGCACAGGGCAAGACACACGAGGTTGTGCACAAACCTGCACCATTATCCTGGATGACTATCTCTGGCATCGCACCAGACAAAACAAGACAAGACACAAACCAGAGTAGACAGTGCAGTTAGACATACAGATATCACACAGATCACCACATAACCGGATCAGCAAATATCTGACACAGAGGGTGTGGCATGAAAAAAACACACAGGATACACATGAAACAATGATGGCAAATATGTTGAGCAGTCATGTGCTAAGCGTTTTTCTTGTATCTGCAGCACTCGAGGGAGGCAAACACTGTGAGACTGGTGACTGTATCATGTTTGATTTGTTTAAAAATGAGTGTTAATTTGAACATGACAGGGAGGCATCAGTATGTTACATTTGCATATGGCTGTATGTCCGTGACATGGCATGCATGTTAATTTAAAGCGTCGCTCGAAAAGGGCAGAGTTGTAACATTTAGCAAAGTGATTCTATCAACATGTGGCATTTCGGATCCACCTGAGCAGCTCTCGAAAAGGCTCTTGGCTTTGCTGAGAGCTATTTCAGACTCTACGGTGATATAGAGTCTAAATGCCAGCGCGTATCTTCCTTCCCCTCAAACACAATGAGAGCCCAGATTACTTTAGCCTTATAAATATGAATGAAGTGTCGAGCTCAGTCTACACACTTCGACTTTTACAGCACAGCTACTCAGAAAGTGGCTTAATTTCTACAAATCCTAAAATCTGACAAGCAGCTAGATCAAGTCACACAAGAGCTACTACCAGTCCATGTTGTAATTATTACTGCTACAAACTACTAATATACAGCAAATCTAGTCTATTCACATTCTTTCTAAACTTTTAATGCAACAAACTGGAATAAAACAGAACTATTCATGCAGCTTCAGCTCTACACTTGTCTAATAACCTCTCGTTGTGTACCTGGTTTAGTCTCAGATTCAGATTTAGTCTGAGGGGGATGCTCAGCCTTGGCCTCTGAACACTCCTCTTTAGGCCCAGCTGCTGCTTCAGCGGCACCACAACAGGAATGACACGAGATGAGCATAGAGGATGTTACAACATGTACATGCAATGCACTACAAACACACACGCACACACATATATACACACTCACACAGCTGCTGGCTGATCATAACACTGAACACATACAGTATGACTGCCTCTTCATAGCACTAGTGAGCTTTGTTGTTTGTAATGGGCATTCAGTTGCAGCTGCACTGGAGAGAGGGTTAAGTCAAGCATTTTGCAACGATGCAAACCTGTACAGTTACCATGCACTGCAATCCTGCAAACCAGCACTGCAATCCACCAGCCCAGTTACTCACAGCTGGCCTGAGTTGCTGGTGCCACAGTGCTCGACCCGTCTCCCCTTGAAACGGGAGGAGAGGGTCGTTTGGGGCGTTGGGTTTCAGTGGGGATGGGGGTGGGGTTTGGGGTAAGGCTGCTCTGCTCAGGTCTTCCTGTCTCCTGAGTCTCCTCTGGCCTGGCTGCCTCAAAATCAGCTGGCACTGGGACACAGGGCAGAGGGCACACTCACACAAGACACTACACAGCAGCAGCAGCAGCATCTTAGGAGCATCAACAGGACAAGGACAGGACTAAGTGTTTTTCTATGGAACTATGTAGACAGGCCTTAGGGGTGTCAGGCCTCAGATCACAGATAAATCAGGATGACAAAAGCAAGACAAGAGCAAGAGACGGACAGATTTTAAGGAAGACAAAAGACAAAAGTGATGACAATGATGGTAGAAATAGAGATAAAAGTGCATAAATAGATAATAACAGTAATTCTACCTGGTGGAGCCTCTGGCCTCTTTGGCTTAATGATGACTTTGGCCCCTCCCCCAAATACGGCAGCCCACACACGGTTGTTGAGGGGATGTGCTGCCAGACGGAACAGTTCGTTGCTGCTGTGGGTGCCCAGGCCGTGGATGAGCAGTGCAAGATAAACAGCCACGACCGCCTCACACAGCAGCACGTTGAGCTTCGGCTGGTCCTCCTCTCTGGTAGACGTCAACAGAGAAATCAGGGACGACACACCTGCAGAGAGAGGACACACGTATACACAACACGGCATTTGCGTCAAAGATTACACTGCCATTTTCCGACAGAATTAATGTAAATAAACCTCAAATGGCAGACCAAAATGCTATCTCTGCACAATGCAGAACACATTTTTGATGGCGTGATCAGCCTGTGTTTCCGTTTCCTTCCCAGAGGCCATGGAGCTCCTATTATAGAACACCATCTGCCTCTCTACATAAACACAGACTACCTGCTTTGCACTACTTTTCCTCTCCCTCTGCTTTTCATTTTGTCTCTCTCAGTCATGGCTTTGATGCTCACAGACATGCCATTTACCCTTTCTATGCATTCTGTGAAGACTCTGGAGCATGATCTGACTAAGCTTCATTCTCATCATAACTTTTTTCAAAGTATAACAACAAAAACTTTAATGAAGAATCAGCCTCTGATGTAAAAGTACAGAGTCTAACTCAATCTATCCCCAAAAATGCCAGTGATTGGAAAAGTAAGGGCTTTGTTACCTGGCCACTGTGCAGGAGCAGAGTTGGGAGTTATGTGTTCTTCGATGCTTTCCGTGCGGAGTCGCTTCCTCTCACTGAGCAACAGACCTTGGTACACCATCCCTGTAAACTGGTTGGCCTCTGCCTGGCTGCTGTAAAGCCGACAACAGAAAGGTTCACTTTTTAATATTTATATAAAACAAGAATGTTTAAAAATTTGGGATAAATTCTCATTGTCTTTTTTTGTTTCCTAGAAAGACATCAGAATGTGTCTGAGCTGGAGTTGTGCTGTGGTTAGCTGAGCTTATCATCAAAAGCAACCCCCCCCTCAAAATGTTTGACTACAGCTTGCTATCTTTAAGAAAAACAAAGTCAGCAGTAAGAGTGAACTTTGAGGATGGAATAACAAAACTAACACACACAGAAAAAGGATCTATTATGTTATAAGGACATTTTAGTTCACTAGAAAGTGAGTTACCTGTAGCTGTGACTGTCACACAGCGCTTGATAGACGCAGGCAGACAGAGACGCTGCCAGTGTGTGCAGAGCATTCACCTGTGGGTGATAGATGTACAAATGTCTCTTATTCAACATCAAAATAAACAAAGTCATACTGCAGATTTTATATTAAGTTAGATTCTTATTTGAGTTCTGACCCGATCATCCATGAAGTCAGGATGCGGCGGGGCCTCCATGAGGGTGATGGTGTGGAGGATGTCGTGAATGTGGTTGCTGAGATGGAGAACGGGATTAGCTATGACCGTCTTTGTGGGGGCAATGCAGGCAGATAGCAGAGGCAGCGTGGTGGGCAGAGGCAGAGGAGACTGCAGCTGCTTCACTGTGAGTTCCTACAGACACAAGAAGATGTTTTTTGCTCAAGTGATATTGCTTTGCTTTAATCCAGTAGCAGTACTTACATTCATGTGCATATACATGTGTAAATGTACCTGCTGGCTCTCCTGAAGAAGGAACAGAAGCTCCATGCGAACAGACGTGACTCCTCCGCCCTTGGCTCCATGAAGACTGCAGTAGGACAGAAACACCCTCAGCAGGGCCTGGTTCTTCCTCAGCCACGCCTTGCGCCTCTCAGAGTGCTGCTGCTTGGCCTGGAGACGGCGTCGCTCCATCTGGTGACGCTCGTAAGCTCCGGCCTCTGAATTCTCCAAAGCTTCGTCTGAAATGTCCACTGACGTTGAACGCTCTCCCCAACGCTCCATCTCAGATTCCTCTTCTTTCCCCTCCACCTTTGTGTAAAAGTAAAGATCATTATCCATGGTCAACTAGAAATCATTAATAATTTTGCTAACCCCTGTCACTGCACAAGTGAATATTAAGTTGCATGGACTAAATCAAATATTCTAAAAATGTACCTTATAGTTGCAGATCTTATGCATGGCTGCAATCTCTTTCTCCAGCCAACTGTAGAGCTGAAAGCGGAGCTTCCCTCCATCCACCTCAAAGCCGGTGGCCAGTGTACGCAGCTCTGTCATCAGGATCTTTAGACAGGCACGGAACTTCAGCTGCTCTGCTATCACATCCACCTCTGACTCACCCTGAAATATACGAGAGTGAGTTTGAAGAAGAGCTCTGTGCTTTGCAGACTTCATCTGGGTTCAAAAGGGCTCTCG
Organism: Ctenochaetus hawaiiensis; assembly: GCA_029783645.1. NCBI lineage: Eukaryota > Metazoa > Chordata > Actinopteri > Acanthuriformes > Acanthuridae > Ctenochaetus > Ctenochaetus hawaiiensis. Next base: position 27,586,374 of record JAPZDY010000001.1, on the reverse strand, counting down.
AGCACAGTTTCTGAAATCTCCCAAATCCATTTTGGGTGCAGATTTGACATCTTATATTGTTTTTTGTCAGTGAGGCCTTTTCCTGCAAACTACTGAAGTAAATCCAATTCAGAACCTTTCACAAAATCAATCTGAGAAGAATTACAGGGTCAGGACCTCAGAACTGGTCATATCTGTGGCAATAAATGGGAGTCTTGTCAGGAAGTCAGTGTCTTGCGACTTTTGTGTAAGAAGTCGCAAAACTTTTGATTGTGATTCAGATAATGTAACTTTAACCCAACTAACTTAAGATCATCTAAGTGTTTTCTGTTCTGGTTAAAGGAAGAATGTTCAGATTTGGAAATATATAGCATAACTACTTGAGGATTTTTATTTTTTAATTTTAGGAAAGATTTAAAACAGGAAAATCTTCAATGCCTCAAGTTCAGGTTTAAGATATGTTCTTCCTACCTGTGAGTTCTCTCTCTGCAGTTTGGAGCCGCCGCTCTCTGAGCCTCCACCTGCTTTGGTCTCAGCCTCTGGTTTCTTCATAGTCAGACCATCATCATCTTCATCTTCATCCTCGTCATCCTTGTCTTCTCCCCAGTCCAGCTGCAGCCCTTCGTCCTCCACCTTCACCAAGGGCTGGCTCCAATCCAACGCACCCACACTGTCGTTTCCTCCCCAGGCATTGACAGGGGCAGCTGGGGAGCCCCAGTCCACACCTCCCTGGGTGCCATTTTCCAGAGGCTGGCTTGAGTTCAGATTTGCCTTCGATGAAGCTTTGCTAAGAGGTGAGGAGCCGGATTTCTTGGTAACTTTGGGAATCTTGGAGAGAACTTCCAGAGCCAGAACTGGGCAGCCCACCTACAGAAGATTAAGACATGATTAAAACTTTATTTTCAACTTGAGACTGTGATTAAGCGATTATAAACAAACCAACAGGAGAGAGGTAGATAAAAGGTCCCTACTGCATCTGAAGAACTGGATTGATCAGAGTAGCCATTTTACTGAGCTCACCTTGAAGTGTGCATTGGCAGTGGTGAAGAAGAGTTTGCGCTCAATAAGGTTGATCTCATCTGCGCTGCTCTTCTCAGCAGTCAGGCCCACAGTTGTTGCTGTGCCCTCTGGATTTGCAAAGTGGCGACGGATGATCAAAGGATGCGTCCTCAGGTAGTTATAGAAACTAAACACCACCGGATTGCAGGATTTCACCATCACATCTAACAGAGAAGAATGAAGAAAAGAGAGGAAAAAAGAAAAAGCTTTTATGCTCAGCACACCATGCACATAATGAGCACAGCAAACAGGCTTTAAGTGGCTCTTGATGTGTAATATTGACTACAGTGCCTTCAACCAACTAACCAGGATTCTCATCATCGTCTTTGGGGATTCGCTCCAGCAGTGTGTCCAGGGCTCGGGTGTAATCTTTCATGATCCAGTAAGCTATACTGCGGAGGAAAGGGTCAGGGTGCAGCCTGGAACAATGGTAACCGCTTCCATCCCTGTTACAGCCCAGGACTTTCTCATAAAGGAGGCCTTGACAGGTGGATGAATTCTCAAAGTCAGCCTCATACAGCCTTGCTACTATCATGGCTAACTGGAGATCCTCCATCTTCTCCATCAACACCTACAGGACATGGATACGCAGAGGTGAGACTGAGTTAAACCTGCAAGAAATGTCAGTAGGTTTGCATAGAAATTTATGGAATTTTGAGGGAGAAATTGCCACTGGAAGCAATTCATGAAACCTTTGCACATAAAGCTCATGTTGCTCTTTCCTATTTTTGGCTATCTATATATTTTGACTAGGTGATTAAAAAAACCCAGGCCAAGGAAAAATACACAGGTTTTTTAAGCCTGTTATCAGTGTAATTTAGACTGCTCTCGTGTGATGTAAAGGCTGCAGAATACACAGCTCACACAGCGACAGATAGTGATGATTATTAGTGATGGATTAATTTAACTCTCATACGGACACACCTTCACATTTATATATAATCTTTCAATATATCAAGGCAATGCCAAGTTTCCACTTAGAGGTTAATAGAAATGAAGTGCTAGAACAGAGTTCATATTAATAAGCTACAGTATAAATGTGTATCTTGTGTGCACAAGAGTGTGTTGTTCACACCTCTATGGCGTCTTTGAGTGATCCAGCCAGCAGGAAGAAGGCAGCGGATTGTTCAAAGCGTTGCTTCCCCAGCAGGGAGAAAGCATTTTTCAGAGCTGCCTTTCGCCAGCGGTCTTCACTGAAGTTGTTCTTGAAGAACTGAGTCATCTTTTCATCATGCTGAGACCTGAAAGAAGAAAAACCACATAGCTCAGTATCCCATAAAGGCTGTGTGATAAAACTCCACTGAATGAGACAGAAACTCGATTCAAAATAATGACACACTGAGAAACTACTTCCTACCTGAAGAGTCCCCACAGGACAGCTTTCTTCTTCATTGCCAGGTAGAACAGAGCAGCGTCTAAAGGGTCATTGTTTCTCTGGAACGCAGCTTTGCCTAACTGATAACATACAAATATTACAGTCACTTAACAACACTTGAATCGATATACTGCAATTCATCACATTTGCAAGTACAAATGTTTCCCTTAACCAGTCACAGTTCAAAACCTGTGAGCATAAACAAACTCATTTGACTGAATGTGGATTGCACTTCATGTTAACTGTGGCAGCACTGCATTACATGTGTGGGAAACAGAGAAGTATAGTGTAGAGTTGTACAGAGTATAATGCATATTTGCAGATAAAATATACATCACACTACCCTTGACTGCCCTTGCAGTGAGTACAATCAGGTTTGATGGCTAAACCACAGGTGTACAAATGACCTGAAAAGTCTACTCTTAAATATTAAATGCCTTTGTATCGTTGAGACATGCTGATTCAACTGTGGTACTTCCAGAAGGCAGCTAATGGCAATGTTAGAACTGACCGCAACATGGAAGATACTGCAAGGAGATGGTCATTTTTTCAGAAACAAGCGGGAGAACAGAAAATGAACCAAAACCTCTCTGACACAATATCAGGAAATACTATGAGCTTTCCAAAACCGTCATGAATCTAGGGACAGTTTCAAATGTTTGCATTGTACTGTCACCTGTTTTTGTTCACAAACCTAACCCAGTGAAACTTCATGCAACAGGTTCTGTGGAGGATCCTATATTTTCTTTTAAAGATAATCATTCACCACTGTTCTCTTCTCTACTGTTAGTACAAATTTGTTCTGGTACCTTCTCCACCATTTTCCGCAAAGTGTTAATGTTGCGTATCCACCATCCCACTCCAACAGCTCTCAGCTCTGACCACTGCGGATCACCTCTCTGCATGGCAGGGATCATGTTCAGCAGCTCTTCTTCTGCCTCTGAGTGGAAGGCCCATGCAAAGTGGCATGTTGACAGGCCTGCCGCAGAGACAGAAACGGTGGGAGGGCAACAAGTGTGATTTTTGTTTCCAAGATTAAATGCATGAGAAGTCTACATATCAAAACTCACTAAATGGCGAAAAGGGGGGTGTTTTATATCTGTGTAACAGCAGCAGTGTAATGAGCAGTTGTGTTTTACCCTGGTGGAGCAGCTGCATGCGGTAGAGGGGGGGCAGAGAGGTGAGCAGGCAGGTATGAAGACGCATGGCCAGCAGGTACCTCAGTCCACACTCATCGAGAGCCTCAGCACCTGCATAAATTCAACAAAGGTGAGTTGTCATTGTTATTCCACATGGCCATACTGTTAAAAAGCAAAGTTCATTGAAACTGCGGGATCACTTGAGTTTAAATGATGCTGGCTGAGACTTGTGTCTCTTGTCCCTGAACCATCTTACACTCTCTGTGCTTACTTTGCCCTGGAACAACCTGCTAATGTCTTCCTCTCAAAAGACTAAATAAATAGGGTGGAAAATTAGAGAAAAAAGATAGATAGCGAGAAGATAATAGTAAAAGTACAGTGTCTCTTGACATGTAGAGAAAGAGGAACAAAATAAGTACTGTTGTTTATAGCAATAAAGATTTGATGGCTGGAGATTAACTCTATCCAGGAACACACAATCAAGAAAATTATGCTTAGCTTTTATGCCTATAACCTTAAGTCAACATCAATAAAGTATTATCTCTTAGACAATGAGAGAGACCTACACACCAAAAACTGGTACAAACCGATTCTGCAGGTTTGGTTGCTTTATTGTTTTACATGCAAGTACACAACACAAAACAAGGAAATATATTTGCTTGCAAAGGAAATGATATTCTTGTCACATCTCCTTCCACCTGACAGATGCAGAAAAAGGTCAACGGAGCTGCTCAGTGGTCAAGGACACTTTGATGGACACATAAAAGAACTTCAACTCTGGACATAGGACCTTAGGGTTGCCGTGGAGACTGTGACGTGGATGTGAGCTTTAACATTACCCCTTAAAATTGTAAAATAGCTTAAAATGTTTTTAAAAAGTCTCAGGCAAGTAAATGAAATACTTTCTGATCTATTTTTTGGGTTAAAATGTGTCTAACGGAGAGACCCTGCGAGGGGAATAAAGCATCATTAGAAACCAAAAGATATTGTTGATGGTCAAACTTATTAGATTGCTGTGTTACAATATCAGGTAAAGTGTGTTTAGTGTTATTATGAATTAATATATTTAATATGGTGATGATTTATAATCATTATATATAGAGACACAACAGTCTCTACTGAAATTAAACTTTGGTGCAATATTTTTTAATAACTCTACGTTCTTTAAACACAAATATGATGGTTAATAACACACAAGCATTAGCTGACCTGTGTACTGCTGATCGGTGGAGCTGGCGACTTCAGCACTGGTGGTTGCAACAGTATCAGCCAAGGCCACCAAGAACATTTGCTCCAGCCTTGTCAGTCCTGGTAGGCTAGAGTGCATAAGGTGACTGGATAATACCTGGACACAATAAACGGAGAGAGTGATGAAGAAGAGTGACAAGACACTAAACAGATCAAATGTTATGAATGGACATTTTTTATTGTTGTTGTGTTACGATAGCAAGCTAATATTGTTATTTTAACCTTGCCTTGGTATTTTTTAATACCTAAAATTAGCAAAAATTTTACAGTAATAAGCACATTGTCATTAAAAAAAAATTCTGACAGGTTGTTGACAGGTTAGCTCTGTACTACCATATTGATACAGTCTTATCTTAATTTAAATTGCACAAATTAAACCACAAGGTTACCACATTATTGCCATTGTTGTATTTCCCAGTAGTTATTATTACACTGTAATCACTACATCGAAATGATCATTTTTATATTTGGATTTGATTATAAAAACCTACATTAACAGAGCAATTTCCCTTTTTTTTCAAACTAAGCTCCCCTTTTAAATTATACAGCGATACCTGAGCATGCTCTGGTCCAAAGTAGGTAGGTCCATATTGAGAGAGGTTGATAACTCGAGATTTCTTTTCTGGTTTGTCGGTGGCAAAGTTCACAAAGTCGTCTGTGGTGACTGTTGGCACCTGTTCACCCAGAAGCAAATAAATAATGAGCATAAATGGACTTCAACTTTGAAAAACTACATCAGAGTTCTCTTAACTTTACTTACCTGGAAGAGGTCTGAATACTGGTCCTCTGTGGACTTCTGGGCTCCGTCACCATCAGCCACCTTAGATCCCTTGGCAGCCTCTTCTGCGCCCTTGTACGAGGTGTCCAGGTCGGCCAACATTAGGGAATAGAGGGGCAGTGGAGGGATTGAGTTGATCTCTGTGTAGTCTCTCCCCCCATCACGGCCAGCTACAATGGTGTCTTTTGCTGTGCTGCCGGTCACACTAATGGTCCGGGACAGATGTCTCCTGGCTCCGCCCTCACCTGCCTCCACATCCCTCACCACAGCGACCTCCCCAGCAATACATTTTACCAGGTGAGCGAGGATGGCCTTAAATATAGAAGAGAAATAAGCTGAGATGAGCTGGATCACTAAATATCTGTGTATTTGTTAGATGTTGTTAAATGATACAGCTTGTCTAACCATCAGTCTACGCTAGCCTACTAAAGATTATAATGGTTTATTATTTTTTAAATAAACAAATGAGAGCTTTATATCACCCTTTTACAAATAATTTACATACCTTTGCCCGGCGAACCTTGCCCAGGTCCATCAGTTCCAGCAGCTGGGTGGGATGGTACTGCGGTAGAGTTGGGGACAGAGAGTGAGCTGCCTCGAACAGTCCTCCTTCCTGAAGTCCTGCAGGGGCACGGAGGGCCTCATCCACTGCAGCACTTCCTTCAAACACACTCTTCGACCTGGCTCTCCCTTCAAAGACAGAGGACCCTGCGGTTTGACCTCCGGATATGTCTGCTGACGACAGGCTGCCCTCCTCTCCCTCTCCGGGCTTCTTGTCCTGATACCACTGAGCGTAAACGTGCATTTCACAGTCCATGCCTACCACCAGGATGCCGTCTCTCACCCAGGACAGAGAGACTGGCAGAGACGGCGTGCCGTCCACGGAGGACAGAAGGTCCACGGACCGAAGCAGGATCCAGCGGGAGCGGATGCCCTGTTTGATACTGCCCCCTAAAGGAAGGGTAATCACAGCCACGCCCTCCTTGCTGCTGGTCTGCTCATTGACCATGCCAGAGATTCGTCCGTACATGAGAATGTTCGATCCAACGCCCACAGTGAGGATGTGAGATCCATCCTCCTTGGACAGCCAGTCCAGGTGAACATAGTGCTTAATGTTGGGGGAGCTGTGGTCTCTGGTCATGTACAGGTCAGACCTGATATGAAAATCATTAACTTATGAGACATCTATACTGGTATACATATAAAAAGCAGCTGATAGATTTTAATACAAACACACAAACAGCAGCCTCCTCACCTGCTGTACACAAAGAGGTTGGAGTCCACACTGACTCTTGGATCCAGAGTAGATGAGGGTCTGGTGAAGTCATCCAGGTGAAGAGTTTGCTCTAAAACCCACTCTGAGCCACCAGTGGACTCACACTCATATATGGACACGTGCATGGAGAAATCCTCTCCAGAGCCCTGCAGCTAAAAGCAGGAAGAGTGCTTTAAATGTCAAATTTCTTTGAAATCTCACATCTTAAGATACTGAAGATACTGTGGATGAAGTTAATCAAACTAGAAACACAGTGCAGCTACAGGATGCTCAGATTTGATCACTTCCTCTTTACTAAAGGCAGTTGATTAGTGGAACAAATTTTAAATGCAATGCATAATGCGCATAAAGTCAATGTTTATCTTATCTAGCTCCTTTCTTTCTATTCTCTGCTTTACACAAAATATGTAGTCATAACATGCTGGCTTATGGACTTGTTATATATTTTTTTTGAGGCTCCAGGCTATAAAGAAAAATGTTTAGTCACATCATTTACATTTTTATTGCGATTTTCACTTCACAAGATAATTGCCACAGTTAAATGATTTCCCACACTGCTATAGTTTTTCGGTATATTATGCTAAAATCATCATAACAAAGCCAAAGTCAAACTTCTTACCTGTCCTTGTCGTGGCTTTTTAAAGGCCACAGCCAGCCTGCCGATGTAGGAGCAGGACACAGCCACAGGCCGTCCAGACACACTCACAGCACTGTTGTTGTCTTCCTCCTCATTCATCAGGGACCAGGGCTCCCAGCGGTAAACCCGGTTGTCATGGTCATCCTCACTGTACCCATCATCACCCTCCACAGCACAGTGCCAGAACCGCACACGAGAGTCCGAGCAGGTAGTGACAATCAGGTACGGAGCCAGGCACACGGGGTAGATGGAGGAGGAACTCAGATGACCTGGCAGAGAGAGGAAAGTGCAAATAATGAGAAAGTTTCATGCAGTTTCCTTATTTAAGTCAACCTGAGCTCTTGGTTTCTTTGTCTCATCACAACATGTAGCAGTTAGACTGTCAAGGTACTTCTTGTGATCACACCCTAAAAAAACTACATTTTCTGGACAATGAGATCTACTCTTCTTGGAGAAAAAGGGTGTTAAACATTCTTCTTAATATGGCAACAGCTGTGACACTGACAGTCTCCTAACCTGCAGAGGGGGTGGCCCTGGTGACCTCCACCCCGTGGGGCAGGTCGAGCCTCTTGCTGTACACCAGCTTGGAGCTGAGGATGAGTTTGCTTGCTGATTGTAAGTTGGCAGTAGAGGCTGACCGCGGCAGGGGTCTAATAGGTGAGGTCTCTGGAGACGAGTCGGCGTTCACAATCTGATTGGGAACCATCAGCTGGCTTTGAAAGCTATAATCTGGACTCGGTTCATCTGGACACAGAGACACAGGAAATATTACAGCTGCACTAAAGCTCAGCAGAGGCAGTGTGGTATAGGAACAAAAGAGGGCTTTGTGCTTGAAATTCACACTTTCACTTCCAGTTATGCAAATATCCGCTCAGCTTTATAATAGCACTTATTTGACACTTACCGACACAGGCCTGCACAGACTTGAGGTGCAGGTGCCACATCTGAAGGACAGAGTTCCTGTTGAGATCCTTCTCTATCACCACCAGGAAGAACTTCTCAGAGAATGGAGGGGGTTGGTAATCTGAATACAATTAAATTACATTATTGTCTTCTTCTGTTGACAATAAGATTTTAAAAGTATCAGGAAACAAACAGAGTTTTAACATTACGCTTTACCTTGATCAGATGGGAAGGCTGGTGTGTTTGCTTCCGGTTCTTTCTGGGGCTTGTAACCTAGTATGAAGTCCTCTTGGAAGACATGCAACAGCTGGGTGTTGGTGCCACACTGGATGGAAAAAGCATTGAACAGGTTATTATGTCTATTAATCATATGGTTTCAGGATTTCAAGTGTTGCATTACTGTCCACCACTGAGATGGGTGTGAAAAACGCAGAGTGGCTGCTAACCTGGTTTGTAATGACGTCCAGCTCTATGATACATCCAGGTCTGGCAGTGGACTGCTGGCTGACGATGTTAAACACTTCGCCTACCAGTTTCTAAACAGAAACACACACACAAAAACTATTCATTCAGTGTATTTAATTTTAAAACATTAGTATGGTGAAAAAAAGAATATTAAGATTTAAAAAAAGATAGTGGTTATTAGGACAGCAAAAATAACTTTTATCAAGAACATTGCCACATTTCTAGTGAATGTAAGTTTGTGTCTGATATAGACAGTGTGTTTTTTTTTCTCTTTTGGTAACATTTATAAATATAACAACATCAAAAGTTAACAATTCACAGACTGACAGATGTTGAGACTTATATCAGATTTGAGATGATTAATAACTGATCTGCACTCGTCAGCCCCTGTATCCCACATCCTGTTAGGACTCTATTCTTAGTCCTTTGTGACAAATGTTTAAAAGAATAAGGTTCATTAAAATTCACTGAACAAAGTCTCCAAACAGAGATTATCACATCCAAATGAACACTTTGATTTTTTTTTTTTTTTACCTCCACAGTGCCCAGTGTGTGTGTGTGTGTGTGTGTCCACTCACAGACGTTTCAGGATCTGACAGCTCATCCAGTAGTTTCCTGGCGTCCACCACAGCTTGATAGAGACGCAGGTTTTTACCATCTGATGCCACGAAGCAGGCGCTGGCACTGTTACAGTAAGTTCCTGAGGGACACAATACAGAGATAATACAGGTTAGCTGTATGAATGTACTGTTTACTTATCTGTCTACAGCACATATTGATCTTAAGAAATTCATTAATTATTTGGTCATTTAATACAAAGTTGAATGTTATTTAGAAAAAGAACTGCTGTAAAGTTACAGTGGTAGGCAACAATAAGGTACTGAGGAAATACAAAACTTTTATGTGCAAATCTGACATTAAAAAAAAAATGCACAGCATTGGCGATGTGTACTTTAGAAGCCTGGATGCCATGATAAACTTTGCATTCATTTACCACAGCTTTTTCCTGAAATAAAGGCAACCAAAATACTTATTTGACTGACAAAATACTAATAACTTTAAATATCACTCTGCTCAACAAGATAAAACAGAAGCTCAGACTTTTCTGCATCAGTGAAACTTCCCCTTTCATGTTAAACTTCTTGTTACGTTTTGGTAACAACTTTCTTATAATAACTTATCTGCACTGTCATGCATCACTAAGGTTAAAAGTTGCCACTGCGTTTACCGAGAACAGAGCTGGGTACGAGTGTAGGAAGCCAGGCGACATTGCTGAAAGCAGAGGTGTGCAGAGAGTTGATTCGGGCCAGTTCAGAGACCCCTCCAGTGCAGGACAGGGGACCAATGTGGTCCACCCTCCACAGGATTAGCTCGCTATAGATGGCGTTGGGGTCATGGAAAGTCCTTGTAGCTGCATTACGGAGCTGCTTCCTGCTAATGGAAAAGTATTGCATCATTAGTATTTGTGTTTCATGCAGAAAACAATGAGATCATCGTTACAGTATTAAAGTGCTTCACAAAATGAGCAGCACCCAGGGCATCTTTTCTTCTCCTTTCCTCTTTTTTATTTCCCCTATTTTCTTTCCCTCCCTTCTCTCTGTTCCATACCTGGGAAGCCCCTTTGGTAGGGGAAATGTAGGAGGCTGCTCTCCTTCCAGGCTGCCGGGAGCTGATGGAGGGGTGAGCAGAGCATTATGGTGAGACGAGGTGAGCAGCAGAGGCAGCACAGTGTGGCAGGCTTGGTCGTTCAGATGGAAGCGGTGGCCGCAGTACCGGAACTTGTGAGATACGGTCAGTACGTTGGAGAAGGCAGAACGCTCAGCAAATGTCACTGCCCACTGCAGACAGAGGAGGCAAAATAATTTAGTGAGGGATGAAAAAACTGTATAAAAACACAAACGTGTGATCACAATACAATGTAGAAATTTGGTTCAGATATACAATTATGGTCTTGGATTAAAAATTATAAAGAGCTTCAAAGGAAGATATTAAACTTTTGGAGACACCTTGATCATCTGTGGTCATTCATGAAAACATACATGCTCTGGCAGAAAATATGGTTCATCCTGTTCTCTCAACTTCATAACAACTTATTACCTGGTTGAGAGATCCATCAACGTGCTTGGAGACCATCATGACAGCAGGGCTGATGCCGGGGCGAGGGTTGAGAGAGGCGAGCAGGGCGGGTGAACCCAGGCCGGCTGATGCTGAGGCAGAACGGGAGACACGTTGGACCATCCTCCCCTGGTCCCTCGCCCTGGCGCTCTCACCCTCAGTCAAAGTGCATGCGTACATCAGGATGTTTTTACTAAGTGAGTTTGCGTCACCAGTAGGAAATGCCACTGGAATGCGGGAGGAGAAGGACACCTAGTGGGAGAGTCGGAGGGAAATAAGAGGCATTAGCAAACAGGCACATATTCCCTGCAGTATTTCAGCTATTTGGAGACCCAATTAAAAATTAATACTAATTTGGTATTGTACACATTGCTCTTTGGCATGCTAGTTAAGGCTCACACTTTAACAATAAACATTTACCCTACCCATTACTCATATCTATCACATTTAGAGTATATAAATGGACTTGTATATGTACATAGCATTATAAAGTTCTTATTATGGGCCAAAATAAAATATGCCTGCAGTGTGGTTGAAGTGCCACAGCAGTCAGTGTCTACTTAGTCAACAACTGTGAGTGTAGCACCTCTTATAGCTGTGAATGGACTGAGTGTTTCTGTGGTTCCAGGAGTTATGTAGCGCTCCTGCTGATCACATCACAACATCCCTGCTTACTTGTGAACATAAACTGGACCATTATGCATACAATCTATGTTTTTATTTCAAGTAAGGTGTGAAGATTCATACAGTTGAAGCTAAACACACTCGACATTTCCATACATCAAATTATTATTATTCAGGAAAGACAAAATCATCCAACAATAGTTTTCTGAACCATGACATGACTAAACTTTAATTGCCCACATGCACAGAGTTCAACATCTCTCCTCCAGAAGAAAAAAAGGGATATTCTGAGTCTTACATAAGGCTGGGGGAGTGCTGAGTCACCTTACATGTTAGACAAAGTTTAACCACAACTACACTGTTGCTAAGTGTTTTATGGGTAAGTGGACGTATGAGTTATCAAGCAATTTTCTGTGTAATTCAAAAAAGGAAACAACGCTTTTGACTTGTTCATGACTTCCTGCTCACCTGAACCTGTCTGAAGATGCCCTGGTTGAATTCATCCAAGTACTTAACATGCCAAACCAGGAAAGATCCATCTGCAGGATGGATTGTGAAGAGCATGTCAGGGCTTTTGTTCCACTCTGTGATCAGAGTCTCCATCTTCCTCTCCAGCAGCATGGAGGGCAAAGGCATGCTGGAGCTGGATCCTGGAGAGGATGCCTTGGTGCTTCCCTGCTCCCCCTGTTCACCCTCCTCACCGTGCTCTGAAGAGGCTTTGTCAGACATCTCATCCAGGTCTACAAAGACGGAAAACAATATGCTTTTATAACATGATGTTGCTTTTAAACGAATGTGTTTTAAGGAATGTGTGTTGGCCCAGCTGTGGGTCATACCAAAGTCAAACTTCATAGGGGATCCTTCAGGGTCCAGAGGGTCTTCGGTATTTTGTTCCAGCTGCTGTTCAGAGAACTTACGGAGCTGTAGCATAAAGAGGTCCATGGAAGAAGTGAAACTGAGGTCCTTGTTGTTGAGCCAGTGGACAACAAAGCCCCCACCACCAGTACCATCGTCTGGGTTGAACACTGTAGCATCAGCCAGCGTTGAAGGAATATCTGAAAGAGGAAGAGGATGATGGAGGGAGAAAAACATATGTGAATGAAAAAAGAGAGAAATAAGGGAAATAAATATTTCTCAAATGCAGTACATTTTATGTGCTGTTGAATTATTTCTTCCTGGTCACAAATGCCACTTCTGATGTTTCAGAAATACAAAAACATGTCTGAGTCAGTTCCAACAAAGAAACCTTACCTGTGTTGGGGTTAATACTGGCTGAGATATGGAAGTGACACAGGGCGTTGGCATGATGGGCGATGTGGCGGTGAGTGTGTGTGTCCTGCGTGCTAAGCTGAGAGGGCAGCAGCTCGCTGTGTGCGACCAGAGCAGACGAGCGTCTCCGACCGCGACGCAGATGCTTCAGGTGGTGGATTGACTAATCAGGAAAAGCACAGGAATAAAATAATTTGATACTTATTTTAAAATCTGAAACAGAATATATTTTATATTTTGTCTTGTGTGTCATTTCTGGTCAGATCTGAGTATCTAAAAAAGAGTAACCTCCAAAGCATGCTGGATTTTGTCCTTATTTCCTGCCAGGCCTGGCAGGCTGGAGCTGAAGGACTGTGTGTTCTCAGAGATCTGTCCTCCAAGCAGGCTGTCTTCTGGTAGCAGGGTCTCCGACCACAACCTACACACACCATCCTCGCAGGACGTCAGCAACACATTGCACACTGAACCCCTAGAATACAACAGGAGATTTCAACTGTCTGACACAATCAAAAAAGTAGTTTATTTTTCATGAATCTGCCCTATTTTTTAATTTAATCAAAATGTATTACAGTACATAATAATTCAGAGTCCAAACCAAAATATAACCACTAGTAGTACGTGACATATGACACAGGCGTGAGGTCTGCAGCATCTCTACAATCATTTAACCAATTTGGCTAAAAAAAACAAAAACAAACAAAAAAACATTAACAATGCAAGTTAAAACCCTCACTATGGACACGATGAATAATACTGTAATGATAATGATGATAAAGTGGGAGTATCAGTGGGTGGAATAAATTTATCATCTTCAGTTTATCATTACATAAGAGAAAATAACCACTGTGGTTCTTGTTCATAGATGCAACAAAACACTACAAATTCACAAAAAAACAGAATGTTTCAGTTGTCTCATTGGATGCTCTGAATATGAATCAAGAATATGTGTCTGATACTAAATTTTCTTTGCTCTGTCTGTGATGTTTTGCATCGACGATGAGGCAAAGGCAAAAGTGAGAAATGAAGAGACACTATGAAATAACTGACACACTCAGTGGAAGAACAGCCAAAGCGAGAACTGGCTGCTTTCCTGACTGATTAATCAGGCTAAACTGGCGGAGAGCCAAAGGTAAGTGTGACTGATGGAAAATGATCAGATAAAGCAACTAGGATTCAAATCTTTGCAGCAAAAATTACACTTTGCAAAAATAAACCTTTGTTCAGTGATGCATCTAAGAAAGAAACAAATACAATAATGTATAGGACCTAGTCAATATTAGCAAACAGACATACACAAAAACAAAAATCCAAGACTATCAGATTACTCAAAAGGGGAAAACCTCTTTTCTGAACCAACAAATAATGTCATGCTTTAGATGAAAACATGTACATAAAGGTGTCCAAGTAACCGTGTGTATGTGTTTTCTTACTTGGGCATGAACTTGCTGGTCTTCCTCCAGGACACACCAGTGACTGAGCGAGGATGAGCCAAGTAAACAAAGGAGAAGTGAACAGGAGGAGGCTTTTTATCCAAGACGTCCTGGACCACCACAGCAGAACGCCAGCCCGTGGTGGGATACCACACTTTAAGTAAACAGTCATCCTGTGTGTACAAACAAACATGTATGAACAGAAATATACATACAAACACCACAAAAATGCGTTGTTATGCAATATGTTCACATGCATCATCTACCTTCCCAACTGTTGCAAAGTACTCCCCATCAGGAGACCACTTGGCAATGTGAACAGATGCAGCAGTCCTGAGAGAAACACAAGCGTAACCAGTGAAATCAGCTATATTCACTTCTCCATTGGAAACTCTGCACAAACAATACCCATGAGCAGTTGTGCTGTCAGCTGTCAATGTGTATGTGCGGTTACTTTGTGCAAGAGTTATTACTGGTAATTTCAGAACTTGCACTTCCCTGTTCTTCTTTCTTTCCTGGACGTGCACATGTCATCAGGTGACAATTACTAATGTGGTATTAAATGTCTGCGTGTGTTTACACAGCTTAAAGCCAAAGCCACAAGCTCAAAAGAGTGCCTTACACAGTGCACACAAACCTGTCATGTGAGGTTGTGTGCACATGAGTTTGGATAATTAGTGATTAACTGGAAGTTTTTATTATTACAGAAGTAATGCCACAACCTTAAAGAGGAAGAATTATAGTTTGTATTTTGTCAGCAGAGGGCTAGGATTAACTCATTACTGCATTAGAAAGGCAAACACATCAGCTGACAGGAAAAGAAAGGAACATTTTGCTCCTGTTTAAGGCAAATAGGCAAAAAATAAGAAAAATAAAAACAGTGCACACATAATAATTAAGAGATCCTTTCGAGCCCTGAATATCAAATACACAAATATTTATGACAAATTTGACTCTAAACTTCATCGTCCCATGCAAATTGTTGGAAAAGGCATTTAGGTTAAAAGCTTCATAGCCTTAGCGCTACAATTAATAAAAAAAAACATGGTTAGCATAGCAATATAACAAAGCTTTTAGTGACAAAATGGCAGAGAGATTAGAGAATCAAGAAAATGAGGACATACATCTGTTTGCTTGATACCCCGTTTAAACAATCTAACCTAATATAGATAAAGTTTAAGCAGTTAGTTTTTTTATTCATGTCAGTCATGTTGGATGCTTTACAGTGTGCACGAACTAAAACAAAAACGTACTTGCACTGCCAGACACAATTCCAGTCATTGAGGACAGGATGGGGCTTGTCCTCACTCATCTGCCCATCCTCCTCCTCTATCAGGGCATCAGTCAGCGGTGGAGCCCACAGCTGGAGCCGCTCAGTCGCTGCTAGGATACGGTTCCCTGAGGATGACAAAAAAGCACTATGTTACACACCTCTTGTCCCATGTTGGCGACTACAGTACACAAGCCACATGCACACTGTGACTCTTACATAATGCACATGATGTTCTAGACAAACCGCAGGGGGCTGTAATAAGAGCTGAGTGTAGTGTGGATTGATTCAGTCAGACAGACAGTGACTCAGTTAAACACAGAAAGCGGTGGTGTACCTTGTGGGTCCCAGGCCAGGTTGTAGGTGATGGCATCAAGGAAGAACTGTCCTGTCTTTTGCCACTGATAGTTAAACTGCTGTTAGTGATAGGAGAAGCAACACACACCATGCTATGTTACTGGCACACAAGTGTGATTGAACTCACAAGATGCTGATTTAAACCACCATAAATGTCCAAAATATTGACACTGAAGCTCACCTTGTGGCGTTTGTTTGGGTTTGTAGAAAGAGGTTCAAAGATGCAGACTGTGTTTCCGTAGGATGCAGCGATCTAAAAATAAAGAGATGCGTTCATCATCACAACATTACTCAACCCATCAGTGCCTCTGCACAGCCATTCCCACAGGAGAGGGGTAAGTGGAGATTGGGGCAGAAGAGCAGGACAGCAAGGAGGAGAGGAAAAGCATTGGCAGTACCAGAGAGCAGTAAAGACAGGGCTAAATGCACTTATTTATACTCAGCAGAACTGCTAATGTCTTCTGGCTACGCTGAAAGACGAAAACTGCGTGTGGGAGTGTGTCAGTGTGCAGTCAACACTTACCCTGCCAAGCTGGTGGGAGCACTCCACACAGCCCACCTGTATGTTTCCATTCTGAGCTCCTGGGATAATCTGCACACACTCAAAGTCACTAGCCAAGATCACTACATCACAACCCGAGCCATAGGCCTGGAAGAAAAAGGGCAAAGGAGGAAGAACTTAATCAGACTGAACCACAATAACAAATGAAACACAGAGCACCGACAATTTAAATGGTAAATATCAATGCAAAATATACAGAAAAACGGATTTATAAGCTTAATCCCATAAATTCTATTGCTTTACAGCTTTGCCCAATATGTTTCTTTATGCCGTGAATTTCCACATGAATACATTTAAATTGTATAAGCAATATAAATAACTTATCATAGCACCCAATGTCACTTTTAATAAATATTACATTAGCAAGACGAGATATCACAACAGGATTAGCGCAGTATGGCAGTTACTTTACACCACAATAGTGCTGGCAGGTTGTTGTCATAAAATGAACAAAGAAACCACAACAGTAAAACTAACATGTAAAACTATACAGTTTTAAAGACCTACTGCATGAAAAAATAACAACCAATCATGTGCAATAAGCAGAAGCATAAAGCACATGCTTAAAGCCCAAGCTTAATGGGCAGACTTGTGTTTATATTTGGATAATGGACAACAAGGTAAACTGATACAATGGTGGTTGTTGGCAGCTGAAAGCTTTTTGCAGAAAGGCAGCAATAGCAGCAGCACCTGGGAGGCAGGCAAGCTGGCCTCGAAGCAACAGTACAGTCAGGATGAGGGCTTGTGTCTTTCATTATTCAGGAGAACAGGAGGAGAGGCTGGGAACCACTGGGTCACACAACAGGACGACATTACAGCCAGTGGTATAATAGAAAATGACAGCAGGGATGAAGTTATAGTGAAGACAGACCTAATAATAATTTATATCCTCTTACGTAAGATGTTAGAGAAAGGTAGAGAGAAAAGTAAGGAAGCCGCAGTGCTTTACTAGTACTGCAGCATTTGCTCCTGCACGTTACAGCTGGAATTAAAAGCGGTCACCGTCACGCACCGTCTAGGACTGCTCTGCACCTCTCTCTTTCTCCCTCTAATTCACACACACACACACAGACGCACAGATGTAAGATAATGTGTGAGTCCTTTTTGCTCTCTTTGTCCGCAAGATCATTTGGATCTGCCCGAGCTAACACACATGAATGTATCTGCCTTGAACAGGGCGACCTATCGTATTAGCTTTGTTGTTTTTATTCAGGCTTGTGTGGGTCCTGCATTTCTTTCATCACCTATAAATACACACACACACACACACACACACACACACACACACACACACACACACACAGAAAAACAAAAAAACAAGGTAGTGAAGGGTGGTAATAGAAAGTAGGATGATTCATTGGTAGTAGCAGCATAACAGTGATCACGTGATGGTAAACACTCTAAAGATAAGAGATTATGACTGCTGCTGGACAATCTGACT
>JAPZDY010000001.1:27549528-27561120 GCA_029783645.1 Ctenochaetus hawaiiensis | reverse complement strand
AACAGAGTGGATGAGCTAAACCCGGCTGAAGTTCACTGTAGCTGCAACTATCCCTCATCTCCTTATCTACTCTCATTCATCTCACTGATGAGATTTAATGGGGCAAATCGTCATTATACTATTTATCCCCTTTCTCTTTTGTACCCCCTCTTGCATATCCATTGTCACACTCTCTCTTTCATTGTCTCTAGATGCATGATGAGGGGACTGACAGGGCTCCATGATGGTGATACTCACAACCGACCATCATGGCACTGGCCTAGTTATTTAAGCCACACTGACATCATCAGGCAGGGCCTGCCTGCCAGCCACCATGACACAGACGACAGCAGAACAGAGTATTGTGAGGCAGTAGCCCAGAGAGAATGTGACACATACACATAAGCAGTGTCAACAACAATGGCGGGGCACACTCATCCTGTGGCATTTGTAATACAGTCTCTGTCCATTTTGCATTTGGTGACCACCATTTTTTTTAAGTGTCAGATTTTACAACTGTTCTGTAATCACAGACAGTGCACCATGACATTAAAGCAAGAGTTCATTGAAGGGGTAATTTCAAGACAAAATATGGACATGCTAATTATTTTTCTAATATTTTAGTATTATTACAGACCAGTATAATGTTTGCACTGTACAGCCAGTTGTTTGTGAGTTATTATGAAACAACTGCATTATTTGCATAATGTAACCCAGATAACCATCCATAAAATTGAAAGTCTGTAGCAGCTTGCCAGAAATCTGCCTCAAACTTTTTTTTTTAGTATAATTTAAAAGCTGACCGAAATGAGGGCATGTTACTCCACCTTAAAGCTCTTCCTCCTGATTGAAAAAGTCATTAAACTAATATATCTCACATGTTTTTAAGACCTTTTTTTTTACTCTTCACCCCTTTTGTCAATGAAGACAGATACAGATGGACACCTGCATGCAAATCCCCAACAGGTCTGATGATATGCGCCTCTCCATATTGATTAGTATTGAGAAGATAATACTCTAAAGTGGCATCCACTTTAGATTATTAGGAAACTGAGGGTTCATCTCTTAAGCACTAGAGGTATTGTGCATTTGGCCAGGAGAGCCAAGATCATTGCAGAGAAAACAGAGCCAAAAAAGTATATAAGATCATCTTATTACTGCAGCGTAGCGAACCTGTGTATTTAGATAATGAAAAAAGGCAAATGCAAGTGAGTAAACAGTCGGTGTGTGTAAGACAGAAATGGAGATAGTTGACACCTGGTGTAATGGTTAGCTCCTTACTGTATGTACGGATTCTGTGGGAGGGATTTAAGAAGGTTGATGCAGTATTTGTAGTCCCTGTGGTGCCATTGTGAGACAGATTCTTGATGTACAGAGAACAGAATTAAATGCGTTATAGATTTTCTCATTTCATGGATGGCTGCTGGCTGGAGGGAGCTCCGGTCTGGATCTGAGGGGGAGACATTCTTCTTCCTGGGACAAAATGTAATCTAGCTTCTTCACAATCTTAAATAATTAAATCCGAGTACAAACTGTCATTACTAAAAATATTACAGTTTTTTTTTTTTTTAAAGGAGCACATCCATGTATATACCAAATTAAAATGCTACAGCAGCTTGTGTCTTGAGAGTAAATTTGGAAAAGTGACTGACATTTCAGTCGGACTTTAATCAAAACAATTTAATCAGTTTAAATGTCTAGGGAATATATTTTTTTCTCTTTTTATCTTTACAGTTTAGAGAATGAAATCCATGTGGCTCCCTGTGTTATGGTAATTTGTGATTTCTTTTCATATTTTCAAAAGAATTGGGCCTTAGATAGCAAGGAGCAAAGAATATAACTATTCGAATATTCAGTGTTTCTTTGAAACTGCTAGTAAAAAAATAATCTACTTTAGAGATAATTAGAAAAATATGTAGTAAAATTCATGGTTTTAGCTCTTAGCCTCTGCAGAGACACAATGATGATAACACTAAAACAGAATAACAGGATCAAAATATTTCAGATTTGTTTTAATGAAATCAGATGATCTGGTCATTAGCCCCTCTTACAATTTCTTAACACAAGCAGAAGTCAATCTTTAGAGAGTTCAAATCTGTCACACTAACAGCTGAAAAGCATTGCTGCGTTCCAAAGAACAAGACTCTTGTCTGTGATTGGACACAATTCTCCTCCTTCCACTTGTGAGGAAGCAGGCCACTCAAGTGTCCATCTTCTCTATTCATGAACAGATGTGATGCCTCCAGTCTGAGATGCAGCATGAAATCTCTCTGTCTCTAGTTCCATATTTTCTCCTCTTTCTCATTTCACAAAGCTGATCATGTTCAGCTATAACAATTAATGACGACTATCTTTCCAGATTAATTGATTGCACAAATTAATAAAACATGCCAATTAATGATCATTGACGATCAGTGATATAAATGGACAAATACAGCACCACCACACACTTAAAACTCAGGAAGCAGCTGTCACCAACAAAAGTGTATGATGTGTTATCATGTTGGCTAACCAGAAAGTCATTAGCATTTTATGGTGGTGGAGTACTTCTTTTTTTTGTTTAACATAAATAAAGGGGTTATAACACTTTTAATTTTTTGAAACATTTCATTAAAAAGATCATAGATCTTGTTTTTAAATCTGTAAATTGAAACAGAAAGAAACAGTGTTTTGTCAGAGAAGTCACATGCTTAAATGAGAGCAAAGGGAAGTGAAAGATTCAATGACAATGACAATGAAACTTTAACTGTCTTATTGTGGTGCAGGAATTGATGTCATTTTTAAAGCCTTTAATGACGTTTCGCTCTGCACAGTAGTTTGTGTAATGCAGACTGAGAGCTGCTGTCAGGGGCAAAGTCTGCTCCTAATGAGGTTGAAAAAAAAGAAACACAGCTAAAGTGCCCTCTTTGATGCCCCTATGGGTAGATAAAACATGGGAAGGGGCCTCTACAGTGACCTTATGTACAAGACACATGATGAAGTGCCCTCCTGGAGGCTCTACATTACGGAAAATGTAATGCAGTGACGTGTAATTTTCCCATTTTATTATTTCTTTTCTTCCACCCTCACTTATAGAGCCTGAATCTGCCACTGATCACAAATCCTGCAGTATGATAAGAACAATCTGCTGTTATTATAAGTGAAAATATTTTCCAAAAACTATTATCAGTTTCATTGTATTTACTACACTACTGTAATACTATATTAATGATACTTTACTGCTATTGGACTTTCTCCTCCTGCAGAAAGCTTCAGGCATGTTACATGACATTGTTTCAGCACTGGTCACCCTTTGTTTGCTTACCGATTCAGAGCAGAGTCGGTTTAAAATTCTTTTGTTTTAATCCTAAGCACCAGGAGGGCAAATATATATTTTAGAGAAAAAATGTCCCCTTTTTCATTATAATCCAAAAGATTCTGTGACCTTTTAGGACTAAAAAAGGCCATTATATTACCTGTTGTTGTTCTCAATCTTTGGCAGCAGCTGTCAACACAAAATGAAACACACATCCAGGTCGAGGGCCCCTCAGTTAGCCTTGGTTAAATGGTTAAACCACATAACTGCTGTGTCCTTTGTTCAACCCTTAGCCGAAGGACGTTTGTTGCACGTAACAATCCTAAAATCTTAGAAAAATATTGAAGGCCAGAAATATCCATTTCAGAGTGGAGGATAACAATGTTGAGAGACTACATGAGAGTAGAAATAATTTACAGAAGCCTTTTTGTTTTGTTCTTGATGCTCTTTGAACTGTTATATGTGACAGAGTTTGATGGGAGGATTGAAAATTAATTTATATTTCATAAGTTACTGTAAACTATTTTACCTTGTCTGCCTTCTCTTGTGCTGACCAGAAACTGAAAAAGGTAAAGTTCAAGTTTGCAAAAGAGGCTGTAACTCAAAGCATGACTATTTAAAAATACTTTAATTAAAGTGTAATATATATATACAGAAGGTGTTAGAAAGATAGCTAGATGAATCATAAAAACAGATATTAAAAAATACAATATAAAACACACATAAAAATACAACATGAAAAACAACCAAAGAAACTTTAAACTTTATTTTTGGGCTGGAAGATTTATCCGCTTCAGCCTCAGTTTGTGGTAAGAGAGTCACTTAATAAGACAAAGCTATCTAAATGGCAGTCAGGGCCTCTGAATGGATGGATGCTACTGTTTTTTCCTTTCACTGAGGAAAAATGATAAAACCTCTCACAATTTGTTATTCTCATAACAGGCTTATTTTTTCTTTTATTAGTGGTATTTTATGGCAGTGATCAAGCATATTCACCTTAATTCTCATCCAAGTTACAGTATTTTATTTTTGTTTGAGTCTTTTTAACCTCAAACACCTGCTTCACTAAAATACAGTAAGTCTCATCTGTTCTCGCTTTCTTTCCTTCGGTCCTTTTCCATCTCTGTCTCTCACACACACACACACTGCTGCAATCCTGCTCGGCCTCTTAGAGATTTCTGTGTCTGCAGAGATACTGAAGATTGATGACAGCTATTCTAGAGCATCGTCTCCGTCTTTGACACCGCCTCTTCTTTTCCATTTCGCTCTCTATACTCTTGTTGCTTCCCCCCACCCTCCTCTTCCTGCTCTGAGGAAGGTCAGCCTCTTTTACTGTGGTTTAAACAGTCCATCTGTCACTCGTGCTTTCCTTTTCTGCTCAGCTTTGGGCTAACTGATGAATCTCTCACACCTGCAGTTGTTTCATGGATTACTCACTGCCTCTGCTGATGTGTGTGATTTATTTCCTTTTCATATAGTGGTTTAGAAACTTACTCAGGTCTGTCTCTGTGCTTAAATGTGTGTGTGGGTGTATCTGCGACTGGTCACGTATGCGCATTTGCGTTGCAAACTTCCACTGCTTCTTTTTATGCCATAACATGATTACTTGCTTTTTTAATCTCCATGTGAGTTTTCCTGAGGTTGTTTGTCACATCCATATTCTGATGACACAAGATTCACTATGATCACAGTGTGTGTGCATGCACCCATTTTCCAAGGACCTGTGCATGTAAGTGATGCACTGTAGTGTATAATTTGTCAAACACAAATATGAGTTTGTCTAAGTACAGTGCATGACAGAGGACCAGATGGTGGGCGTGAGCAGATTTCTGACGTGGCTCTGAAGTGTGAGGAGAAGATCAAGGGCTTTGGCACACAAACATTCATGCATGCACACACACAGACTACACACACACACACACACACAAGTACACACACAAACAAACCATACCAAAGCTTATAATCCCAACTTGCAACAGGTTACTGAATCACTGTGACAGACAGTGACAAGCTCCTGAAAGGGAACAGAAGAGGGGGCATGTTAGAGGGAGCATAACAGCTGTGTGGTCATTTTGTTTAAATTATGCAAAGGTTTTTATATGCATTCATGCACCTCAGGAGACTTTACTTTGGCATTCACTGGTGCACACGAGTCTGCAAACTTGTGAATTGTGAAAGCAAGTGAATTTAATTCTCTTTATAAGTCTGCATAAAAAGAGTTTGACACAGCTGTTATCTGTTCATGCGTCATAAGGCTTCAGCAGTTTCTTAGTGTGTTATTCAAGCCCATATTCCCTAATTAAAAATACTAGTCATAATATTTTGTAATATTTTAATGTGGTTTGTGTAAAAA
The DNA here is from genome assembly GCA_029783645.1 of Ctenochaetus hawaiiensis. Taxonomy (NCBI): domain Eukaryota; kingdom Metazoa; phylum Chordata; class Actinopteri; order Acanthuriformes; family Acanthuridae; genus Ctenochaetus; species Ctenochaetus hawaiiensis. The sequence continues at coordinate 27,555,493 of JAPZDY010000001.1, read as the reverse complement.
CCCTGAGAGGATGCTTGAGTCATATTTGGATTTGTAAATAGTACAGTGTTTAAAAGAGCAGGCATGCATCCATAGACTGCTGGTAATAAAAGACAAAATGATTGTAAGTTCACTCATTGATATTAAGCCAGAGTTTGCATGTCAGGGTCAAAGGCTGGAGTTTGGCTGAAACCACTCTTAAAAAAGATATGATACCTGTCTGCTGTCATTGAGCTGGAAGTATGCATACATGATGCTCTGTGTACAGTAAAGCTCATTAAAAGAACATTAGGAAAACACCACTGACTGTAACCTCTTGTGAGGCTGTTGTTTATTGATTGCTGTATTTGTGCACACATGATTGGCCCTGGTTTTTTGAAGGATAAAGAGTTCTGCTGCAGAACCACTAGAGGCCTGCAGAGGGATCATCATCACTTTAGTTTTGGCATCAGAAGGTTAGTTGACAGCACACATAAACAGGGATATTTTTGAGTCTGAGTCACATGGGGCATCTTGTTATAGTCAGTGTGAGTCTGACTATAGACCTTTTTTTTTCCAGAGTCATTATCCTTTTTTTCTCTTAATTTCCTGCCACTATCTCCTGACAACAATCTAATAAAGGCAACATGCCATAAAATAATATTTTTAGCAACATATTTGAATATTTCTGAGAAAGGTTTATTTGATCTCAGCAAAACAGCCTCATTGTGATATTTGCTTCAGTACTATTAATAGGATTTCAGCAACAGCCCTGGTAAGCCCTTAGATCCCGTGCCTCAGGCTACACTGTTGCCAAAAGGTAGAAAGGTCCTTGTGTCTCCTGTAGTGAGCTGTACCTGTAATTTCACATCTTTCCTGAATTGACCTGCATTTTGTCTGCTTTCTGACACTTGATGCTCACAGAATCTGTTTCTTCAAATAATTATTTGCTGACATATACCAATTACTTTAAATGCAAGTGGTAAATGACAAAATGAAAATTTTTTAGACTAGACTTTAAACCCCTATCAGTAAGTTTATTTGTCTCATCAGGTTTAGAGCTTTTGTTTATGTCAGAGAGGTTTAGGTGTTGGGATGTAAATTCACGAGTTGAAATGATTTCCTAAAGTCACTCTGGATGATAGTTGGGTATTTTCAGTTTCTTTTAAGGAACATGGTGACTGTGGGACCATATTCTGTTTTAAGGTTCAGTTCTCAAATGTAGAAAATAAATCATACGCTGCATTTCAAATTATAAGACTAACAACTTTTTAGCGAGGTTGCAACATATCTTGCATCATCTGCATCTCTATTCCTGTGAATTTGGTCCATCTGTTCTTGGTCTTTTCGTTTGGCTGAGCAGAAACATTTATTTTGTAATTTAAAAAAAGTTACTCATATCTCTGGTGTATCATTATGCCACCTGAAAGTGTTAGGTGCTCCATCAGCAACACATTTTTGTTTTTTTTACTTTGAATATTAAATTTCTAGCATTATTTTGTTGTAATGTGGCATATTAGCCAGAAGAGGGCACTGCTGACTAGTGACAACTTATTCCAACAGTGTTTTACACTGTGTGTGTGTTTTGTAATTGAATAAACCACACACACAAAGGATGTGGGTTATTTTTATTCTGGTTTGTGAGCCTGGCGTTAGTTCATATCAGCAGCAGCACTGTGGTAGTTTCAGCAGATGATTTATTTGCACGTGCATTTGGCACTTTAGCACTTCTGACTGTTTTTGTGTAAGTGAGTTGTGAGTCTGTGTGCATTTACTTGTGTGTATATTTCTTTCATGCACATATGCAGCCTGTATTTACATGTGTGTTTGGTATAGGCAGACGGGTGAACCCCAGGAATATAGTAGCCTATAAAGCGGGAGGAAATTATTATACCACATGGTGCCACTGCTGCTGCTGGGCAGCTCGGCCCCTCCCACCTCACAGCTGACATACGGCTCTGTTGGCTTAGCAACCCACAGTGAGATTATCAGGATTATATCATGACACAGACCAGTGTGGTTAGAAGAAAAGCAAATAGAATAGATAGTAAGATTAGGAAACAAAGAAGAAAGAAAAGTGTTTGCTTATTGGCTTAGAATGCAGGAAACCAGGAAAGGCAGCAAATGCAGCTGAATGCATGAACTATGTTGTGGTTGCTGTTGTAGTTTTTATAAAGGAGAGGAGATATCAGAGTTACAGTTGGCTGAAAGGTAATTAGCCCCTAATGCAATGTCAAACATTCAGCCTCAGTAGGAGGGAATATGGCACAGCTTTAGTCCTTTCAATCCCTGTTTCACAGAGGTAAGAATTGTATTCAGGTTTGAAAAAGAGTTTTTCCCAATGGAGATTAGATATGAGGGAAAAGGACCACGATAATAAATGGTGTTTTTGAATAGTGCCTGACTTAAAAGTAGACCTTTGTTAATGGTTCTGTGTGAGTGTGTGTGTGTGTTTGTACTCTGACTGATCATTAATCTGAACCATCAGGACTGATAAGATGTTTCTAAAGAGAAAAGCAACAAAAAGATCATTCTTGGACTGATAGGTGTGCTGTGGGTGTGTTAAGTGAGAGAAAGAGTGTGTAAAGCCACAGCACTTACAAAGACCTTGAGTTTGATGGTCACACTGCAGCCCTTGTAAATTTTAAAGGAAGCTCATTATAGACTTCTTATCTGAGGGGACAATGAATCCTGGGAGGAGAGGGGACCAAATGCAGGTCTGTGAGGTGGAGAAATGATGAAGACTTTTCCAAACCTGTTCAAACAAGAGCCATCAGGAACATGGGATGAAACAGAAAGCTGTGTGAAGATGAGTTTCAGTCCTGGATGCAGAAACTCAGATGAAGGCATCAATTTGATATTTTTTATTTAACCTGCATTCATTTCTTTTTTTTTTCATTTTCTAATTATCTCTGTTCAAAGTTGTCATTGTAGCCAATTAACTTTTTGGCTGAGTTACAAGCCACAAATGTCTTGCTTGCCAGTGGGCCATTCGACTAAAATACTAATCGGCAAATGTCTTTTTTCAACATTTAAAGCTTTTTTGAAGAAGTTTGTTTCATTTAAATTTACATATAAACGCACGGAGCTAGAAAAAAAGGTGCTATCAGAACTGTAATTTCATCATCTTTGTGTTGGTGTGTGCCAGTTCACATGAAACAATTCATAAAATCAAAGAGATGAGCTGAAGTGTTTGCCAGGATGATTTTTTATTCAAGGTAAAATGACACATTATGGCAAACAAAACTTAACAGCCCTGTGGTGAGAACAATTTTCTTTTAATTACTGGTTTTATATCATCCAGTTTCACTCTTATCACATTCATAAATGCCATGCATCTCACTTCTATCTCTATAGCACAAGCCATTTTGTTTTAAAACTTGTATATCCTATTTAAAACATCATAATTTTCTGTAAAACTTATAGATTTTATTTTAAAATTTTATTTTGGATTCACTTTATTATAAGGGCCTACTGTACTGAATTTTCTTTGAATGCTTGCAAGCAGGGAGGAAAATGGGTCAAAGGTTTCCGTGTCATCTCTATCCAAAAAAAAAAAACAGCTCTGTGTCGCTCTTCTTTATTACCATATTCATTTTCTGTGACACTTATGTGATTGGTGGGACTGATAAGTTGAAAACACCAGGCTTAGACGGATAATTTCCCCTGACAGCGGGTGATATAAAATGAGGACACACAGCAAGCGCAGCATCGCAGATCCTGCCATTCAGCTGACTCAGATATGTCACATTTATGTGTTAAGAAACAGTTCCCCACCTCACTAAAGACCTTGTGCCAGTTTTGCTTTTCGCCTGACTGAAGGAGCTTTTTTATTGTAAAAAAAATGTTGGATGTTTTACGAAGAAAAAGAGGCTTGATGATAGTTGTTTCTATTTCTAAATGACTCAGGATGACGACATTGTCTTTATGTGACTGTTTCATACACCTAATTATATTAACAACATACAATTCTCCTCTTCTACTTAAAATCATTGTTATTACTGTACCATTGGGGGGCAGTAGAGACCAAGAAAATAACTCAAGTGCCATTTTGGGGCTGACTTGTGATATTTACACCTGAGATTTCTCTAAAATTTATAGACATCATCAACAGAGATAATAAAAATCTAATCTTTGAATGTTTTCCTGTAGAAATCAACTCATTAAAAATGCTTTTATAATTCAACCAAAGATGGAGACACTTGAACAGAAAGGCAGACTGAGAAAACAGGTTGGCAGCCCTTTCAGCCTTGTTGTTACATACATCCTTCTCGTGTGTATTGAATGATACTGTTATGATTGTCTGTGATGATTTTTGCCCATGATATATGAGGGAGGAATTCAGCTGCCCTGGACTATTCTCCACTTGGCCAAAATCACTCCTCACCTCCAAAAGGCTGCTGTCAGAGATGCTCCTGACTGTGTATGTGTGTGTCCACATGACAGAGCGCGAGTTTCTGCATGTGTGTTTGACGACTTTTGTGCGTCTTGATCCCAGATGGACGTGTTAAATAAGAGCAAGCATGGCTCTCTCAGAGACTGGCAGCCACTTTGTATCTGTGATTGTGATTACGCCATAATCACCTCATAAACCCCTCCCGCCATCATCACCAGCAACCCTCCCCATTGCTCTCCTTCCCCCACTCTTTCCGTCCCTTTTGGTCCCTGCATCTCTTTTCTTCTATATCATGGCACCCACTCGCACCCCTGTCTCTTAAAGTAGTGTGTCCTCTTTACCTCCTGCCTCCAATATGGAATGGGATTGCACCTGGCCTATAAGAATGAGCAATGAGTGAAAGGAAACTGCGGAGCGTGTAGTGGCTCAGGGGCACACGGTAGCCATTATGGGGCTAAAGCACTGCCAGCGTGCTTGATGAGGGGGAACAACGGAGCCTCGCCCTGGGACACTCCATTAAACTCCCCCTCTTTGTCTTTCTGTCTCTAGCTTATACGAACACACACACACACACACACACACACACACACACACACAAGTTACCAACACAGTTTCATACGGTGTGTTCTTATAATGACCAGAAGTTATGTCTTTTATCTCCTTTTACAGGATAACTCATCACCTGGATGACGGTGTTAGCAGCTTCTGCACTGCACCCAGCATCGCCCTTTCTTTACTGCCCCCCCCCTTTTATCTCCTATATGTTCTGTATATTTCTTATATGCAACAGGAAAAAAAACAGCTTTAAGCAAATTTAAGATATTGCACATTAAATCAGACAAAAATGACAAGCATTTATTTTATTTACAGATTAAACTTAACACAAAGAAACACCAAAGCACATTTTTTAGTGTATGGCATTCAATTATGCTCATAAAATAAAATCAATTGAGCTTCAGAGAAAAGCTTAGAGGATCACCTTTCATAGTTGTGGATATTGATTGTGAATGATGCTTGTTTGCAAACAGAAAAAAAAAACAGCTTAATGTTGCTTCCCTGTAACACTGGCAATATCATTTTTCACGAGTGATTCGAACGTGTTTTCAACAATTTGTCTGAATGAGAAATGGGCAATGAAAATATGTTCTAACTATTCAAAACACGTTCCATGCTACTTAAATTACCTGTTGGGGTTGAACATCTCTCCATCTTGCCATGTGTTGTTATTCGTCTGAAGTAATTAGCATGCTAATGGGTTAATAAAAGTCTTCTGGTCCTGCGATGCCTTTGGAGTTGAAATATGACAAAGCACTTTTTAATGAGGATGTGCTAGTGTTATTGCTTTTTATTGGACTCATCTTTCATTGTAAAAACTTTTATTGAAAAACTTTTGCAGATGATTTCTATTTCTCTTTCTGAGTGGAATAATTGAGTTTGACCAAAGAGTCGTCATAGATTTAAATTATACTTAGAGGAAAAACCTTAACAAAGATAGCAAAGGAGCATCTTTAGCACAAGTTTAGCACGCTGGACTGCAGTGTTTATTATTATTCATTCTTCAAACTTTTCGATTGTATACCATAAGATCCAAAGCTTCCTCAACAGATTTTT